>JAEBDU010013033.1:0-81239 GCA_016802625.1 Heliconius numata
TTATCCTCTAAATATTCTTGAACAGTGTAATAAGCTTTACTTGTTAGAATTTTTTTTACAGATATTTTAAATTTTGGTAGTGACAAACTAAGAATACACTGCGGAATTTTATTATATACACGTATACACAGACCCATAAAAGATTTATTAACTTTTTGGAGGCGAAAACTTGGCGTAACAAGCTTATCTTTATATCTCGTTCCTATCTTATGACTGTCACTAATTTTTCTATGACAATGTATATTTTGTCGGACAAAGAGAATGTTATAATATACAAATTGGGAAGCAACTGTAATAATACCCGCATCTTTGAGAACATCTCGCAGAGAATCTCGAGCTCGGTAATATGTACATACACGTTTTAAGTATTCTATACAGTAATAATGTATGGTATGGAATACCGGATTATACAAATTGCCGGTAACATATAAATATCGCATAATTATCAAAACAAATTTGAATGCATAATGGTTACGCAATTGTGCACCTAACTTGTTCCGCATATGTTACATAATTTGATTGACTAGACCCGTCTGCCGGTACTGGGAAGTAGCGAATTTCGCGAAATATTTGCATTATGTATTTTGTACGAGTACCTGCCACTTGAAGTTGAGTTAATACGTCTCATGTCTAATTTATATTAAAGAGTGCAATTTTCGTAAGCATATGGTTTTCAATTTTATAGGTTATAGCTGTCATTTAATGTAATGTACGTAAAATATAGAGAAATTCTTATAGGTCCTTTTTTCCTTTTCCTAGAACTCATAGCACTATCAGATATTAGCTTTCAAGAAAGTTAAAGAACTTTGAATTTCAACTAATAGTTTAGAAGAAAAATTATAAGGAGGTGAAAGGATATCTCTTTCAGAACAAAGAGTTCTAAACTATAAAAGTGCTCACGATTTCTAAAATGTTTGCTCTTTTTCCTTAGAGCCATCATTTTCATTGCATCTTTCAATGCAATTTAAAATTTTAAGTAAAGTTTAAAGCTTTTTCCATACAAACTTTCAACCCCTTATTGGCACCCTTAAGGGGTAGATTCTAAAAAACCGTGAAACACGTGTTCAATTAAATATTTTTAGGGGTCTGAATTTACAATTTTATAAAAATTGATGCCTATTTAAATTTTTTTCCATACAAAGTTTCAAACCCTATTTCACCCCTTTAGGGTTAACACTTTTCAAAATCCCTTCTTAGTGGATGTCCAGATTACGAAAGTAAACATCTGTCCAATTTTCACGTTTCTACCATCAGCGGTTACGGCTGTGCGTGCGTCTTACCTCAGTCAGTGAGGACAAGTCCTTTTATATACATATATATAATAATATATATATGCCAAAATAAAATAATGTATAATATACAGCCAAATGCGTATATTCACTATTTTTTTCAATGTAATGTATACATTTACTCCACAACTCTACGGCTCTAGTATTTTTTATTCAAACTCAGATAAATTGAATGCAAGGCGATTTCTAAGACGCTTAATTAACTTTATTTATATAGCTAAATATAATACTAAAATTGCATTTAGTGCACTTACATACCCATTGTACCTGAAGAATATAATATTTTCTTTGAAATACTGTTTCATCAATATTCGAGAATACATATGGAAGATTAAAATTTAGATGGAGTGTACAATTAAATTAATTATTAAAAATATAATTATTTTAAACAATAATTGTTAAAATCCAGAACGCCGAATGTTAATACTTCGTAGCCTTTTTTTATGTCATTTTGTGACATTAAAATGCCTGACTGTTTTATAATTACTTTTTATTTAAATTGTGACAACAAATAATAAAAATAAACAGGCTATATATAAGTTATATATTAATTTCAAAAAAGTTTTCCATTAAGCGTATATGAAACATTTGCTAGGATATTTTATATTATGTAATCAATAATTATATTGTTTAAAAATAGGAGATAGATATATAAATATATTATATGTAGATTAATATTCGAGTAACGTCACACGCAAGTGCGACTTTGAAACACCACATAAATCACCACCACGATAGGCGTTCAGTGGTCGCCGTATGTAATAAGTAAATAATATATAGATATTTTTATCAAAAACAGTAATAATATTCTATTAAATAAATTTGTCATTTCACACTTGGCTTGCGACAATTAATGAAACTATTAATAGATTACAAGCACGCAATAATTTTATTATTAAGTGTAGAATTAAGGGGTCCAAGGCTGCAACGATCCATCAACCACGTGCACACCGAGAGAGCGCGCTGATAGGGCGTCCCCCCAAGGCGACGCGCAGCAATGCGTCCCCGCTGGTGTGTCAAGTGGCGACGAACGCGGCGTTGGGAACCGCCACCCAACACGCCATGTCCGGAACGACGTCCGGAGATGGAGGACGGACGTTCATTAATAAAAAGTTATCGGCATTTGAATGAACTCAAGGCATGAGTTTGCCTGCAAATATAAAGCAATCCATATCTATACTTATAATAAATCTGTATTTGTTGGTGATAAACCTGTATTTTTAACCAACTCTTAAAACAAGGAGGAAGTTCTCAATTAAATATTTTTGATTCGATATTCGATTCGTTTAATTATTTTGAATTCAATTTCGATTCGATTTAGGTATTTTTGGTAATATGCAATCATTACCGTTATTTTACAAAGAATATTATAAATCCTTACTCAAATTGTTTCTGAACGAGTAAATTAAATTAGTCATTGACATCAACACGTATGTATGACTGTCAGTCAATTCTGTTTATTAAATGAATAATCATGTAGTTCAAGCGGGCGAAGCCGCTGGCAGGCCGCTAGTCGTTCGAAGTTAAATCAATGCATCTGGAATTTCAATATTTAACATATTATTCTCAGGATTAATATGTGGTTCATTCAGGATACTCAATATGGTTTTGTCAAAACCATATTGAGTATCCTGAGATTCGACAGAGTTAATTATTACGATATTTCGACTACCTTTAGTTTGGGGAACACAGAGAGATCACATTACTATGATTTACATACACAATGGGTCTAGCCCGATAAGAATGGGAAAGCTACAATAGCGTTAAATGTTTTTTTAAATATGGACACACCATTTTAATCTCATATTTTAATTTATTTTCTCGTTATATATTAAAGATATCTTTATAGAATTTAAATTGAACGTGGCTATCCAAGCTTATTTACTAATGTAAATGTTTTTTCATAATTTTTCCAATATGGTAAGTAGGAAAGGTAAAGTTAATTTTTTGAGGGTGATTTATGTTGCCACCTCCCCTTTTTTTCGATAATTCTATGTTTACAATAGCTTATGTTTTTCATCTGATTTAGTTAGTAAGTCAGTGAATATGGTAATTTTTTTATTTGAGAAAATAATTTAATAATAATAATAATACACCAAAATATAAAATGTATATCATACGGCCTTATCGCTTTAAGTGAGAGGTGTAGGAGTAGTTTGTAATATATAGTAGTATATATAGTTTTATGACATAGATATACAAATTGAATATATCTAAATTATATAAAAATTTTCATTAGATACCACGTTGAAAAGAAGCGAATGTATAGAAATTTAAAGAGCCAAGTAATGCACTTTAAGCAGAGAATTAAAGCGGGTAAAATATTCTTAGCACGTCTTATATTGATGGGAAGGGAATTTGTCTTATATTGAGGGAGTTGGTGAAAAAGGAAGAGAAATGAGAAGGGATTTTAAGGGCAAGATTTTCATCAACAAAAATAAGAATGGCAAGCAGGATATCTTAGTATTAAAAGCTTTGCTAAAATCCAACAGCACCATTGCAGTGACCATCCATACTTTTCTAAAATCATCTGTTATTTTTACAGTTGACGTACTATGACCGGAACGGAAACTGAAATTTTAAACATTCCTTTGGAAAAGAATGGAAGTACAGATATTGGATGATATTCGGAGAAGGAAGATGGATTGATTTTTTTCAATAAAGGAAGTGTTTAAGCATCTTTCCAGGAAGAAGGGAATTTAGACGAATTGACAAATGTATTTAGAATAACTTTTCTGATAGGAGCTACAGTCTTAATGAGGAGAATAATCATCTTACGACAGATGCAGTCGCTACCAACAGAATTCGATTTTATGGCCGTAATATTTTTCTTAACATAACTAAACGTAAAACTCAGAAATTGAGGAGTAGGAGTAGATAGAAGGGAGCTTAACGTATTTGTTTTATTTATACTACGAGCATCTATAGTAGCCAAAATCTAAATTCGAATCTAAATATGCGTGTTTAGCTGAGTTAGATCTATATTATGTAGAATAATTATAAGAGAGAACTATAAGAATGTTGGTTGTTATTCAAAAGGTATAAGAAATAAGTATAGGTTCACGATATAATATGTGATTCTCTAAAACAAGAATGTACAAAAAAGCGATCATATCCCTATAGCAATATAAATAAATACTTCAAGAGGGACAAATCCGCTTGCCGTAGGTAGCTGCGTGACAAATAATGAGGCGTTCGCTTTTGCCCTTTGGCACTTTTACCCACTCTGTGGTCGGTGTTTAGCCGCGTTTCATCCAAAAAGACAACTTTGCTCCAATCATTTATGTTTATAAAGAGAACTTAAATATTAAAGAGAACTAGACTTTGCTGCGAGTATCGTTCACGATAAAAATGAATTGAATAATATCCATCCCTAGTCATGTGGTACTGACAGATGTTAACGTCATACAGGCCCCTGACAGCCCGACAGTGCTACAGCGCAAAGAGTACAAATCGATTTATACCGTTGTAGAAGTAAATTAATTAAAATTGAAGAGTGAAACAAAATCAAATATGTCGATGTTCAGGCCGTCGTGGCGCAGGGGGACAAGGGTGTGACTGTAACGCGATGGTTGTGGGTTCGATCCCCACTTGAGGAAATGAAATATTTACTTTAATCTATATTTTCGTTTCTTCGCTCTGGTATAGAGACAAAAGCTGAGTATAGAGTCTGGTATAGAGTTCCACCAGGCAACGGAGTGTCTTAACACTCCGTGGCCCACTTTTCGCCGAATTCGCCGTAGTTTTTACGCATTAACGCAAGACTTCAATAGCGCTAAACTACATGCTATAAAAGCCTAAGCTTTCTTTTTTAAAGCCTTACTTTCGCTCGTAAGTTTCAATATGTATGTCAAATAAATAAAAAAGTAAAAAAAAAATTTTAAGTTAAACGGTTTTATATTGCAGATAAATAAAATCGTGGGGCACGTCCACTTCAAATGAATTTTGGATGACCTTGGGATTAACTGTATCATATTCATTGAATAATGAAATGATAACTTTAAGATAATCTACGGACGTGCCCCACGATTTTATTTATCTGCAATATAAAACCGTTTAACTTAAAAAATTTTGTTTTACTTTTTTATTTTTGTTTCTGTTTTTTTTTGTGTTTTTTTTGTATTTTTTCTCCTTTTTTTGTGTTTTTGTAGAATTTCTTACCAATTTGTTTCCACGGCTATGTATAACAAAATGTGCCTGAATCTTAAGGGGAAAACGCTAACGACATATCATTTTTATCCACCCTAATACCATACAGTTCTCGGCGCGCTTTTACCTTTTACCTTAACTTGGGTGGTGTACCCCTGGCGACGTATCATTTTTAGCCACCCTAACGCCACACAGCCCTCGATAGGATACCAGATCTTGACTTGGGTGGGAGATTCATATTGTAATTTTGTATAGTATACTGTATTATACTTACGAAGCCCTTTATTTTGATACCCATATTGATGGGATTGAAAACTACATTGTCCGCCATTTTGTAGCAGTGGCCATCTTTGATTTTGATTATGTATAGTGCACTGAATTCTACTTGACAAGCCCTTTCATTTGATACCCATATTGATGGGATTGAAAAAAACTAAGTTGTCCGCCATCTTGTAGCGGCGGCCATCTTGGATTCACAATAATATCAAATATGGATAATTGTATTGTCACCAGAATCAAAAGCGTATACCAAATTTCAGATCAATCGGTTAACGAGAAGAGGGTTAAATTTCAATTACTAAATTTGACCCAAACAAATAAACAAACAAATAAATAAATATAAAACCGTTTAACAAACGGGGTGAGCTAAATAAAACCGTTTAAAATCGGTCAAATATCACCTTGCAATTTTCAAATTTTTTGTCACGAAATGCCTTATTGTGACTAATTTGATGATGATGGTATTATTTATGACATACGGTGTCGCGGACTTTTGTTAAAACTAATGTCATTGAATAAGTAATTTTGTAGTACGCGTACGCGTACGCGGTTAAAGTAATTCATTGGCGTTCTTAATTATTGTTATTTCATTATTTAAGCCTAACTATAAATTACATCGTAATGTTATATATATTATATAACCTATAGCACTCCCCAGACTAAACAAACAAACAAACTTTTCTGCTTTATAATATAAGTATATATATATGTAAGTATAACAACCAAAAACTTAAAGTGTAAATGGTCATGGATATATATATATATATTTATTATTAAATGTATATGTATTTCCATATATATACACTTAATAATATATGGAAATATATTATTAAGTGTATATGGCTTCCTATTTCCATACGCCTAATGGCGTATAGAAATAGGAAGCCATCTACCTCTTTAGAAAGCCATCCTATTACTGATTAAATCCCCCTTTTGTTGAAAGGACAAGTAAATTTCATCCGGTAAAATATAATAAAGATCCGGCCACATGATATTTTATTCCTACTTTTAACTGAACTATAATTTACGTACAGCTCGACGTTATAAACAATGGTGGCAGAGCTCTAGTTAAACTGGTAGTACGAAATACGAATGGAATAAACTAGTGATTGAAGCTACGGTGTTTTCGAAATGGCAATTTCAGGGGTGTATCAATGTGTTCTTAACTAAACTTTTATAATAACATTTTTTATTTTTGACTCAGGTATTTCACCTTTAAATGTCTAAATAAAAAAGGCAAACTGATTGGCACCGATTCTAAAAATAGCGCATTTAAGAGTAAATCTGTTTACTGTAATAAAATATCTTTTGATATATTCTTATATTATCTACAGATGTCTCTCATTTACATAGAATACCTAACTGTTGTCCGTTAACTTATCTCCAATTATAAAAATATTCCTCCAATTAGACTAGCGTAGTTTAAAGAAGGCAGTCTTCTTTTAAATTATATATTTCCCGTTAAAGGACTCTCATTAGCGCACTTTGTATTACTAGTACTGAAAATACGAGTAGACACTAGTTGCTAACGGTATTGTTAGCCTAAAGGAGCGAATTAAATTTGTTCTTTTTTTTTATAATGTTTTGATAGATAATAAAGCATTTATCAATATTATTTATTATTATTAGTTTACATTTAGATATTAAAATGATATCCAGGATCGTAACATAATACGTTTGTTATATTGCAGTATTAGACAAGTAGCCCGAAGGCAATTTCACTTAGTTCACTCTATGTATATAACTGTAACTTGAGTAGCTACTATTACACGAGTATATTTTGTGTATCAAATTGGTACTACCAATATATGTATATCTATATAAACATTGTAAGGAAAAACAGTTTTCTTTAGTTAGGAATAAACAACATTTAACATTTGAACAGAGACGGAAAATCTTAACCTCACTTTTACAAAATCTTTCATAACTCAGCTCTCAGATTGCCAAAACTGACAGAATTTGATATATCTGAATCTAATAAATCATACAATTTTCATCTCTTTACATTCTGGGCCCAATGATATATGCAATCGTTTCAGTTTCCTTTCCATTGCTGTTTCCTATAGTATAACTCTATTTCTACGTCTATACTGACAAAGATCAATGATCTATGAATGAAGATATTTGTTTTATCGTGTTATGGTTTTGTCTTAGGCGAAATGTTATCAATAATTAGCAGGTGTTTGTCTTATTTAAATCTGTACTCATCTGATAATTTGCCTTAGTGCTATCAAGTAGAAATAATATAGGATCATTATCTATACATATAAAAGGACTTGTCCTCACTGACTGAGGTAAGACGCACGCACAGCCGTAACCGCTGATGGTAGAAACGTGAAAATTGGACAGATGTTTACTTTCATAATCTGGACATCCACTAAGAAGGGATTTTGAAAAATTTTAACCCTAAAGGGGTGAAATAGGGGTTCAAAGTTTGTATGGAAAAAATTTTAAATCGGCACCGATTCTTATTAAATTTGAAATTTAGATTTTTAAAAGTATTTAATTGAATACGTGTTTCATCGTTTTCTAGAATTCTCCCGCTAAGGGTGCAAATAAGGGGTTGAAAGTTTGTATAGGTTTTTTTTAAATTGTCACCAATTTTTATAAAATTTGAAATTCAGACTCTTGAAAATATTTTATTGAACATATGTTTCATGGTTTTCTAGAATTCACCCCCTAAGGGTGCAAATAAGGGGTTGAAAGTTTGTATGGAAAAATCTTTAAATCGCCACCGATTTTTATAAAATTTGAAATTTAGACTCTTAAAAATATTTCATTGAACACATGTCATGTTTCATGGGTTATTAGAATTCACCCTTAAATACGCAAGCGAAGCTGCGCGCGTCCGCTAGTTATTATATAAAGAACAATTTATACGGTTCTGCAATTTAAAAAAATATTTACGTAAATAAGATAAAAACCGGTGTAATAAAGTAAGTAATCATTCATTATAACATTAAGATATGAATACATGCACAACAGAGACAATACAAAACAAATATTTGGACGGTCTATACAAATATTGGGACCGATTCCAACTAAACCTGCCCCAATATTTGTGTATAGACCCCACAGCGGAATTGCATATGCGATAGAAGCCATATCTATAAAGCCTGCAGGTTGACTGATGTCGATTGTCGAATCGTCAAAGCGTTCCTAGCTTTGACAACCAATATGAATCTTTTTCCTTGTTTTCTGCCATACCATTTGGTATAAAGTCAAACAAAATTTTCCATGACAAGACTGAGATTGGTATGTTAATTAAAATTTCATATTATTTACTATTTCTTTCAAAAATGATTATTCTATAGAATTTTTGTTATAATAAGCTTATACATACAATGATTCGCACCAACGTTTTTTGTTGAAAACAAAAAACATATGTATATAAAAACTAGTGGGCCCGGACGCGGCTACGCCCGCGAAAGTATAAGCCTAAATAATTAAAATAAGTTAAAAAATAATAATAAGTGGAGATTTATTATTAGAAAAAATATCTGAGTAACCGAAATTAATAAACAAAAGAAGTAAAAGCAACTAAAGGAAATTTTTAATATTAGAAAAAGTACTTAAAGGTTGCCGTGCGCGGGTACTAAACATTTTTCTATATTAATTAATTATTAATTTTTGCGAACAATATTAAATAATATCCGAAATGATTAAAATTACGATATTTTAAGTGTATAACATCGGTATAGATAACCGAACTGAGATAAATTAATTATAAGCAGCAAATAATTACATAAAAAATAATAGTAATTCGAAAATGTGTAAAAATTTACAAAATCATCTAAGTCATCTGCCCATTCGCGTCGGTCATACTCATACTATGCCGCCCGAAGGCTAGGTCATTTGGAATCAGTCACATCTTAATTATTTATTAGAATGTTACACAGTAAACTATAATTTCCATCTATATGAAATGCTAAAAGTGACTATTATATTTATTTTCATAAGGATGAATATCAAATTATAGAAATCATCTAATTTTTGTTAATGTACTCGTATACAAATCTATATCGGCGCGCGCCATGTATGCAAACTACTATGGGTGACGTTTTCTTAAAACAGCAAACTTTGCAAGCCGTTGCTTAGCAACGCGTAGCGACGATTGTTATTAACATGGCGGAATAAATTCCTTGTCAAATTAATTATCTATATACTCGTATATAAAAGGACTTGTCCTCACTGACTGAGGTAAGACGCACGCACAGCCGTAACCGCTGTGCGTAGAAACGTGAAATTTGGACAGATGTTTGCTTTTGTAATTTGGACATCCACTAAGAAGGCATTTTGAAAAATTTTAACTCTAAAGGGGTGGAATAGGGGTTGAAAGTTTGTATGGAAAAAAAATTAAATCGGCACCAATTTTTATAAAATTTGAAATTCAGACTTTTAAAAGTATTTAACTGAATACATGTTTCATGGTTTATTAGAATTCACCCCTAAATAAGCAAGCGAAGCTGCGCGCGTCCGCTAGTTTTAATATATTGGTATATAACGAAAATATTACAAATATGAGAAAAAAAAAGTATCCTATGTTCATCCCGGGACCCTCAAGTATCTCTATATGAGTATTTTATCACAATTAAATTAGCGGTTTGGGCCTGATTGCGTAAAAGACAGACAGACAGACAGACAGACAGACAGACAGACAGACAGACAGAGTTACTTTCGAATTTATAATATAGGTATGGATGGATGGATTAAGTAACTCGAGAAAATAAATCCGTTTTTTTCCTATCTTCAAAAATGACTGAGATCGACCGATCCAAATGTTCATTTTACAACAGTTTCTAATTTTTGATTGAATTGCGAATGAATTTGGTGTAAACCATTCCGCAGAAACCACAATAAAAAAACAAGTTGAACTTTGGTCTAACGCAAATGTTCTAAGACCAAAGCACGCGAGTGTTTGGATTATATAAACCAGTACATAAATAATCTTCCGTTCACTATGTATATGCGTACGTACATCGTGGATTATTATACATTTTTTTTTCATTCTTTTAGTGTATGCATATTTGAAATAAATGAATATTTTTAATAAAGTGAGCATGTTTTTTTATTATTGCCTTTATTTTAAAATGGCGTACAGATTGAAATCTAAAGAAAATAGAAAAAAATATATGTTATAGAAATTCTATTTTGAGACTACTAGGAAATGGATTTTGCGATAGCTTCTCTCTCTTTTACTGATATCCAAAAGAGTGAGACGTATGGAAATGAACGTTACTTCCATCAGATACGGCACCTCCCACTTCCCCCTTGAGTGGGGAGGCTCTATGCCCTGGATTTCGATGCAGTCGTTGACCCAGTAAAATTATATAGGCGAATATATGTATAATTATGTTATAAATAAAACCTATCTTAATAGTAAGAATAATAAATATATATTTACAGGCTGGAACTGACTGTGCTCCTTTTACGGGTGTAGCATATAGGGTAGAATATTTCAAACCCATATCTAAAAAAACTAATCGAGATTCCTCAACAGTTTAGACGTAGAATACTATTATATAATTAGGATTATTTACAATAGTTAAAACTTTGTAAAAGGAGGAGTATATAACTAGTGTTTCATATAAGTCTAAGGCTCTTTAGTTTTGTTAACTGAACTTAAGAGTTTTCTTTGTTTTTTTAGCTTCATGCTGTATCCCGCATCTAGCACGGTAGGCAGAGGGAACCTAGTGCTAAGACACTCTGTTCCCCACTTTTCGCTGAATTTTCGGGACATTTCGTATTGAGTAGTGGAACACCCACCAGAATGAATTCCCACCAAGGATCAAATTATTTGGGGCCTATGTAATAAAACCCATAACAATGATTTTTTACATTTTTATTAGAAGTAACAACTACAGCTATTTAAGCTCAGTTTTCCGATACTATAGTTTTCAATATAAATGGATATTGTTCTTAAAATGATTATTAGATCACGAAAGTAATTTAGGTGAGAAAAAAATAGAAGTATAGTTGAGCTGCCAGCTTCAGAAACCGCGAGCGGGTCGCTATTTTTTTATGTAATTATAATTTTATTTTTTTATGTAATTATATAATTGCATTTTTCTAAAGATTAAAATTAATTAAAATTAACATCTTGTAGGTTATACTTTATAGACCTCGCTTATTTATTATTATAATTTTTGTTATTTTTTATTAATGACTAACGACCTGCTTGAACTACACAATTATTTACATACTAATCTGAATTACTTTCGTGTTCTAAAACATTATCATTGTGAAGACTGAAAACTTTAGCAATTCTATAAAACAATATACTTTATATTAATATCCATATCTTTTTCATTTATGAACCGATTTAGATAAAACAAACATTGAATATTAAAGGAAGCCTGCCAAAATACAGTAGTGAACATTGCATGTAAGTCGGTTTAGCCATTTCTAAGATAACAAAGCGTGAACACAACAATGATTTTAAAAATCATTGTTTTTGGTTATATTATTACATTGACAGATTTCCCTCAATAATAGATCTTCACATATATCTATATATATAAAATCGAAAGGTCACTCACTCATCACGAAATCTCAGAAACTACATGTGCTAGGCATCTCAAATTTTGCATAGGAGTTATTTATAGGACGTAGGTGCTCGCTAAGACGGGAATTTGCAATATTTGACTTCTAAGGGGTTGTTTTTGGGGTCGAAAGTTTGCATGAAACTTCGTTACTACAAATGCTAGGAGTCACAAATTTTGCATAGACGTCACTAGGACGTAGCCATGGAGACAGAAATAAATAATAACATAGTTCGGGCGGGTGAAACCGCAAGCGGGCCGCTAGTCTTTTATATACAGCTGTCTGTATAATTTTATTTTAAAAAAATATAAAGATAAATATTTTTTTCGCTTATTCATTCAATTTACCAAAAATCTGTTGCATAAAAGGGAATAAAAAATATAATAATTTACTTAGCGTTTTAATACATTTATTTTTTAATCGTAATTGATTAACATAATCGTGGGCGATAAGCCGTTAGCGATAGACGTCTTTACGCCCACATCTGGAGTTTTACTGATAACAATAGGTCGTAATTAAAAAATAAATAATGTTACTATTGTAAATAATATATATTAATTGAATATATGTTCAATGGGTAAAAACAAAAATACAAAATTTAATTATTTATAGTCTGGTCATAAATAATATTACATTTAAAGATACATACAAAGCTTCACGCTTTATCTCTAGCGGGGTAGACAGAGAACGGTCTCTACATAGCTTTTTCGCCTCGTCCACTGTCATCAACCTCTTCATACATGCTCTCCGGGGGACCTTCATGCTTTTTACGTGACCTTCCTCTAGTATCTTTGATACTATGTTTTCGAAGGTCAACCGAGGTCTCCCCCTACCTCTCTTACCGCTCAGTTTTCCAGATCTTTTTTGCCATTCTTTCATCACCAACTAAACTAAACTAAACATTTAAAAATAAATAATTAAAAAAATATATTGTCATTTCCTCGCTCTGGCGAAACGCGGCGTTATGTTCCGCCACTCAACACACAATGCCTCAATAATTCAGCGGAAAGTATATATCGGGAATGGATATATATATAGTGCGTTCCGCACTAAGTCCCCAGGTTCCCTCTGCCTATCATGTTGTGTACGCCCCAATTTCGTCCCTTTATGGTTAAAATTTTTCAAAATCCCTTCTTACTGGGTGTCCAGATTACGAAAATGTATATTTTACAAAGAAACAAAAATTTTAAAAATCACTGTTTTGGGTTCTATTATGTTAATAAAGGTTGCCAATAACATTTTTTTTCAATATCTTCCAAGTACAGACACCGACTCTCTTACGATTTCATTATATGTATATCACAAGAATATAATGTGAAATGCATTTGGCAAATGGAGTAGTAATCCGCGACATACGTCCGACATACTGAATTGAAGCATCGGTCTCATATTACAACTGCCTGCGGCAAGCGGATATAGAGTAGACAACGGAAATTGATAGATTGATTCATATATTAGACATTTCTGAAAAAAATTCGCTCTTGCTACAGTTTTATGAAAAATTTAATCAAAAAAATTAAAATAAATTAAATCAGCTTCACGCTGTATCCCGCACACAGCAAGGTAGGCGCAGAGGGAACCTAGTGTTAAGACACTCCGTTCCCCACTTTCTGCCAAATTCTGGAGGCTTTGCGTGTTGAGTGGCAGAACACAACACGCAAAGCAAGGAAGAAATGGAAATATAAACGTAAGTAAATATTTCACTTCCTCGAGTGGGGATCGAACCCACAACCGTCGCGTTACAGTCACACCCTTGTGCCGCTGTAACACGACGGCTTAAAATAAACTACATATTCTATTATTTGAATAAAACCATCAAAGAAAATAATATTACATTTTCAAGTCTAATTAAATATTTTTTTAACAAGCTAAGTCAATCGTGAACACAATATTGATGTTAAATATTGTAATTTAATAAACTAAATTTATAAATGGACATTGTATTTATCCAAATGTAGCTATTGGATTTAAATAAATATTGTTGTTATTAGAACGTTCAATTTACAAATATGGTTGATAACATTAATATGCAATGATAAAGATAATTATTTTGAATTATTTTCATATGAAACAAAGCCGTTCATAATGAGGAATGGTAATAGGTATGAAATAGTGCTTCAAAGTTCGTTACAGTAAAGTTTTTACGTATACAAATACACTAGTTTTTGTTTCATTAAAAATAACCAAGTAGTTATGATTTTACAGGCATTTGAAGTTTGCAAAAATTTCAAATGCCGCTAACAGTCCCGCGGCCGGCGGTGACGTCACAGGTCTGGCAGAACTCACTTGTCGCCTACGGTGATAGGAGATTTCGCGCAGTACTTTGTTTGTTTGTTACTCGCTTGTGTTTAGTGATAATACAATTAATTAAAATGGATGAAGGATTCGAAAAAGGTCAATCGGATAACCTGGTTGCCGATTATTTATCGGAAAATAGTGATTTTCGCCGCCGAAATGCGAGGAGTAAAAATGTGAAGGTAAGTTTTGTTGTCTAACTAGTAATATTATGTCAATTTGGGGTATAGATATAACTATTTTACGTTATTTTATTTAAAATTATTTATTTAAGACTGTAATGTAACCAAACCTAACTAGTTTCATATTGTAGGTAACGCTATTTGCGTTAAAAGTACCAAACTTTTTATTCAAGTTCAAAGTAGTAAGATTGTTTTATAAGTGAAAATAATATAATAATAATATAACTAAATTCATGCAGTAAGTTGAGCATGCACAATTTTTTTTAATGTAGATTTTTAATATTTTTATATATGTATATCTGAATATTATTTTTATTGTGATTATTGAAGATCGGCAAGAGAGAGTTATGGTCATGATGCGTAATATTGCGTACGTATCAGTTAAAAGAGTGGGTTATGTATGTATTGCCAAATGTAGATTACAGCAGAACACCGTGCACGTATTAAACTATATTATTGCAGCTTAGAATGCAATGAAAAGAAGCAATAAGTTTATACGTAATCTGCGAAGATTGTGCCGCCAGCAGAGGTGATTGTAAACATACTATGGCATTTATAATGGGCTACATCGTCGAAGCAACGAGTCTTCAACAACTGCAACCAAGTCTTCTTTTTCTTGGCATTAATCCCGGCGTATGTTGCCAGGGTCTGCCTTCCTGCTTAACCTACTCCACTTTACACGATCTATAACGTCCTGAGTGGTTCGACCATTGGCACTCATGTCCTGCATCACGACATCCAAACACCGCATTCTTAGGCGTTCGGAGGTATAGCTTCAGGGACAGGACAGACATAGCAAGGAACTTGCATCCGACATAGTTCCTATGCCGGCGCGCAACGTTGTCATACCATTTTAGGCCACGCTCTTGGAGCTTATCCGCTACGTCATGGACCCCAAGACTACCTCGATTGCGTCAGACCGCAGCATCTTCATTTCCGTGACGTGAAGCTCCTCAGCGTGCCGAGATAGTGCTGACTAACATTCGCTGCCGTATAATAGAACCGGTCAGATCATGCTCTTATATATCAGCCCGTTAAGCTTGGGTGGTATTCTGCGGTCGCAGACCACACCAATAACCTCCCACCATTTGGCCCAGGCAGCTTTTATCCAGCCATGGACATCGTGATCGATGCCTCCAGACTCATGCATAACGGTTCCAAGGTACTTGAAACTTTTCCAACTTAACGGCTGCCTCAGGACCTATAAGAACAGTGCTCGAGTCCGGGATCCCTCAGGCTATGTATTCGGTCTTCGATACATTTCGTTTAAGACCGCCGTTCTCAAGCGCACCCTTCCAGAGGTTCACTTTACGCTCCAGCATTAGTTGCTTCTCTTCAATGAATGTAATGTTATCGGCATACATCATCAGCCATGGAGGCTGATCCTGGATGTGAGCCGTGACAGTACACTACAATAAATAAGAACGAACTAAAAGCCGAGCCTTGGTGAACCCCCTACTGTGATCTAAAGGGTTTAGTGTCGCCAATAGCAGTCCTAACCATCGCGAATCGCAAAGCGGGATCGTGGTACATATCTCTGATAATCTCAATATAGGCCTCAGGAATCCCTTTGGATCGCAATGCCCTCCAAATACATTGACGAGGCACACAGTTAAAGGCCTTCTGCAAATCTAAAAAGGCCGCAAATCTAATGCAGAGCTCTCCTTTTTTTTCCTGTATGCCTCCATCAAAGTTGTGAGTAGTCTCTCCATTAAAGTACTGATTAAGTTTGTGGTAACGCCCAAGCCAAGCCAAGTGTTATTGGAAAAAATAAATCAAGTAGTGTTGTTGGAAAAAACAAATCAAGCTTTCTAGTATCGATACTACAATAAAAATAATCAAAGCTAAAGATTTTAGTACAGCACGCCATGAAACCGAGCAGGATAGAACTGTTTTTTTGACAAAGTACTATCAAAACCTCAATATATTAAAATACAATGCTCGCTATTACATTATGTATGTGAAAAAAAAAAGATTTTAAAAATATATCTATATATTATTTATTAAACAAAACTAAATTTGTGGTGGAACGCCAGCTAAAGAAGAGCGCGAACTGCGAGTGAACGAAGACGAACTGAGCGAGCGAGTTTTGCAAGACCTGTGACGTCACGCGAGTCGATTACGGCCCGACGGAATCTCGCGTCGCGCGCTTACTTTAAAGGACAATATCTCAAAAACTAATAGACGTATCAAAATAATTCTTTCACAAGTATTTTTTGTTTTTGAAAGACAATACGATGAGCTAGAATTTAAAATTAGTGATTATTCTCCATTAAACTATCATTGTAATTTTAATAAGCCCCCAGCGTATGAAATGTAATTAACCTTTGAACGTACGCAGGAGTTAATATCAGCGAGTAAGCTGATATCGATAATTTAAGCATACGAGAGAAAATTTTATACAGGGTGTATAAATTATATAAATTTCGGGCTTTACTTTTCATACTAAACAATATAAGATAAGCAAAAATGTTTTATGTTTTATGAGTCCGTCGTAGCGCAGCGGCACAACGGTGTGACTGTAACGCGACGGTTGTGGGTTCGATCCCCACTCGAGGAAGTGAAATATTTATTTACGTTTATATTTCCATTTCTTCGCTCTGGTGTCGAGGCAAAAGCGCTGCGTTGATTTCTGCCCCTCAACACGCAATGCCTCCAGAATTGGGCAGAAAGTGGGGAACGGAGTGTCTTAACACTAGGTTCCCTCTGCCTACCCTGCTGCGTGCGGGATACAGCGTGAAGTTTTTATTTTATTTTTTAAATATGTTTTACAAAATGTAAATGTAGTACAAGTATATTTATATCGTTATATATTTAGTACAGTTAAATTCTTCAGTAGGTAATTGTGCTTGGGGTTTGTTAGTTGAGCCAATTGTAACAAATAATATAATACCTCGTTTTACCACCCGCTATTTAATATGTTAGTACAATATGATGTGTTTTAATTGTTAATAATAATTAACGATAATAATAGTAAAATACATAATAATTATTTAATAAATTATAATCTATATATATAAAAGGACTTGTCCTCACTGACTGAGGTAAGACGCACGCACAGCCGTAACCGCTGATGATAGAAACGTGAAATTTGGACAGATGTTTACTTTCATAATCTGGACATCCACTAAGAAGGGATTTTGAAAAATTTTAACCCTAAAGGGGTGAAATAGGGGTTCAAAGTTTGTATGGAAAAAAAAATAAATCGGCACCGATTTTTATAAAATTTTAAATTTAGATTTTTAAAAGTATTTAATTGAACACATGTTTCATGGTTTTCTAGAATTCTTCCCCTAAGGGTGCAAATAAGGGGTTGAAAGTTTGTATGGAAAAAAGTCTTAAATCGCCACCGATTATTATGAAATTTTTAATTTAGACTCTTAAAACTATTTAATTGAACATTTATTTCATGGTTTTCTAGAATTCACCCCTTAAGGGTGCAAATTAGAGGTTGAAAGTTTGTATAGAAAAATCTTTAAATCGCCACCGATATTTTTAAAATTTGAAATTTAGACTCTTAAAAATATTTCATTGAACACATGCTTCGTGGTTTATTAGAATTCACCCCTAATTACGCAAGCAAAGCTGCGCGCGTCCGCTACTTTATGATAATAATAATAATATACATAATAAAATATACCTAACTAACATTAATTTTGAAAGGTCCCCCTTTAATGTTCATTTTATTATCTTAGTTTATTTATTATTATACCGCTAACAGAAATACATAGGTAATCTGTAAAAACTGTCTAACTAGTCACGCAGACAGAGAACCTTAGTTTCCGCTACACCTTTGCTTTGGTACTGAACCCTAAAAACAAAAAAACTAAAATATTTAACATCAGCCACTGAAACCGTCGCTCTATGAACTCTTTATGTTCATTTAATATTTCATATTCAAATTTTATAATTACCTGAGAGACGGCAGACAGTCGACGTGCCGCCGTTAATTAGTGCTGATATCTCACAAAAGGTATTTAGTTTCATTATATATTTTCACTTATAAATTGTAATTTTTAAGCTTTGCTTAAGAACAAGCTTCTACATTTTTCCATTTATTTTCACTTTTTCACTTTTCTTTTTCATAAATTTCATATAAATTTCAATTTCATAATTTTCAGTAATCCGTCGTTCTATTTTGTACTAAAATATGTTACAAAAAGTTATAGACTGAGATCCCAGGGCCCCAGACCGTCGTCGCGCGACGTCATTATAGCAAAATTTTGAGGGTTAATAACCTGAAAGTCATCATCATCATCATCATCAGCCTGTTCTCATCCACTGCTGGACATAGGCCTCCAATGGCACGCCACTGAGCTCGATCTTCAGCTCTGATCTTGAAAGTACCATAGTCTTAAAATAATGTAATCATAAAAAAATATTCAGTTGATGAGAATATCATAGAAATATAATCCTTACAATTACGCAATAATTATATGAAAAACATTTATAAGCATTTATAATTTTAATAAAGGATTCATTAAGTATCATAATATTACGTAGAAATATTATACGGATGAGTGTCTCTATTAACCTTTTCCTTGTAGTTTCAAGCATATAGCGGGAAAGACAGGAAAAACGACGATTTGTCTACTTTCTGCCCAATTTTCAAGACATTATGTTTTGCCTGACGGAATTCAACGCCACGTTTTGTCTTTTACCACACTCACCGAGTGGGAATCGAACCTACAGAAGTGTTAACACTGATGTTTGCACAACGGCCCAAATATTTATCTACATAAATATAAAACTGCTTAAAACAAAACACTTAAGTAGGAAAAGTAATTTTTTCTGGAACACATTTATGAAATAATTTAAACCGAGTCCTTGTACACAGTATAACAGTTTGAAAGCACTTTGGGGTAAGAGCAAAAGACTGGCGGTTTTAATTTTAGTCTTATGACGAACTAAATGTATAATGAGGGAACAATTAACTTAGTGGTTGTTTGTTTTTAATGTAAATTTAAGATTTTGAGAGCATCATGGCGCAGTGGTAGAGGACGGTAGTCTGGCTGAAATCACGGCGGTTGTGGGTACTGTTCCAACTTGAAGGAATTGTTACATTTCCTCGCTCTGGTAAGAAGACTCGCTCGGTGTTGAGTTCTGCTAGTGAAATCGCAATGTCTCGAAAATTTGGCGCAGTGTCTTAGCACCAGGTTCCCTATGAATACTCTGTCGTATAAGGGATAGGATGTGAAAACATAAAATATATCTTTCTTAAATTCAAGAATCCGGCGGAAAATGGGGAACAGAAATGTCTTAATGTGAACGAAGTATCCTAACACTAGATTCCCAGGTACCCCCTACCTACCCTACAATGTGCGGGATGCAGCGTGAAAAAAAGCACGAAGAAAAAGTGAAGATATAATTATACTTACTGACCATCAGTTCCTCCAATAACAGCGTGAAGTAGACGTAATTACCAGACATATTAGTAACCAGGACACGCGCGTTGCGGGCGCCGTCGAAGCTGGGATTCTACTTTAGTTGATCTTATTGAAGGACTCCAAAGTTTGCGGTATGAACTGAATATCGATGAAAATATGTACTTTATTAGGAATTTTTTTTGTTATTATTATTAAGTGCGGCGTTGAGTTCTGCCACTTAACACGCAATGCCTCCAGAATTCGGCAGAAAGTGGGGAACGGGGTCACTAGGTTTCCTCTGCCTACCTTGCTGAGTGCAGGATACAGCGTGAAGTTTATTTTTATTATTTATTTTTTATTATATATTACCTTTTTTAATTAAATTATATCATAAAAAAACATGAAAATTAAACTTCAAATAAAGAAATCCCTCTAAAGATTTTTACAATCCCAGTCTCAGTTAACAGATACCCAGAGATAATAGATAAGATAAGGTAACGGTCCTTGCGCCAGACGTCCGGAGTTTCCTATTCCTTATCTGACGGCTACCTAAGGATATTCGCCCGAGGTTTAATATAACTATTTGGTTTAAACAGGTAGTTTAAATTAAGTTTTATTGTTAACGTGGTTGTGGACTTTCCAGGAATGTTAATCTTGAGGGAATGTTATTAAATAAAAAAAATAAAAAGACAAGCTAGTGTTACAACACTCCGTTTTCCACTTTCCGCCGAATTTTGGAGGCATTGCGTGTATAATGGCAAAACTAAACGCCGCGCTTTCCTTCGATACCAGAACAAAGAAATGCAAATATTAATATAAATAAATATTTCATTTCGTCGAGTGGGAATCGAACCCACAACCAGTCGCGTTTAGTCATACTTTTTGCCCCTGCGCTATGTATGGTATATGTTATTAAATATTTTAAAAGATGAGAGAAAGATGAGAACGCGCATAGCAGGTTAGGCAAAGGGAACCTGGGAACCTTCTTAATAAAATATACATTGTCACAACGGCCTTTGCTGTAACTAGAAAATACATGGATTACTTCTGTGAAAAACAAAGTTGTTCGGTCTATTTAATATATTGCAGTTAGCTTCGCTCGCCCCGGGCAAGACAGGCTTTCAACAAACTCTAAGAGTACATTTATTTATCCATTAAATTTTTTAAAAGCGAAACTACAGATACTACTTAATTAGTATAAAAAAACGAATTGAGAGTAAATTTCCACTGAAAAATAAACCTTTCCCAATTTAAATTCTGCATTTTCGGTTTATACTTATTTTATTAGACTTTTTATCTTGTTTTATTTAATTTAGTAGGCTTTATGGCACAGTGGTACAGTTTAAATGTATACGCTGTGTTTGTGGGTTCAATCCACATAAGGAGGAAAATTTATGTTATAATTTAAGATTTCCGTTGTGAAAAGGTAAAAAGCGACGTGGAATTTCGCCTTTTAACCGCAAAAAGGAGCAACGAGAATATGGAGAACAGTCTTAATATTTTAGGATATTAATGTTTTAGTTTTGAACTTCTCCGAACTAATAAAAAAAAAATTGTTTATTTTCTCTGCACACCACAATATCAAATACAAACTTTAGTTTCTAGTACGGATAAAGGTAAGAGAAATATTGATTTTTAATTGGCCATGACTTGTCGGCCGTACTGTACAGTACACTAGTACTAATTAAGATTTCATGTCAGTGACGTCACGCAGGCCTACGCAGAATGAGGGTAATTTGCGGGCATCGGCCTGCTGGAGTTTTACATGCGTGAATCGCTTGTTTTCTTCTTCTTCTCTCTTTTATTAGAAAAAAAAGTTAAGGTCAGTCGTGGTGCAGGAGTACAAAGTGTGACTGTAAAAGCGATTGGTTGTGGGTTTAATCCCACATTTGAGGAAATGAAATATTTATTTAAATTTGCATTTCCATTTCTTCGTTCTGCTGTCGAGGCAAAGCGCGACGTTGAGTTCCGCCACTCGACACGGAATGTCTCCAAAATTCAGTGGAAATTCGGGAACGGAGTGTCTTATAGTAGGTTCCCTCTGCCTGCCTAGATACGGGATACAGCGTGAAGCTCTCATTTACTACTATTTAGATTTTAAACTTCTTCTGAAACTTATAATTTAGAGTACATGTAGATAGAGTTACAGCGTAAAGCTGAAAAAAGTACATTTTAATACATAGATTATTCAGTAGACATCAAAGTATATCTCGCACTTGATGGAAATAAAGATGAAATTTTATAGTACCTTAGAGGATAACATGAACTAGAGGCAAGCAGCTGTTAAATATTTATGATTATTTATTATCTTTAAATATTTTGTTTGAGGCCATAGTGGCGCAGTGGTACAAGCTTGTGACTGTCAACATGATGGTTTTGGATCGATTCAAATTCGGAGGAATGAATTATTATTTACTAATATTTTCATTTCCTCGCTTTGATAACAGGGTTAAGTGGGGTGTTAATTTCCGCCTCTCAACAAGCACAGCGGAGTATTTTTACACTAGGCTATCTAGCTAGTGTTAAAACACTCCGCTCTTCAACTTCTTAACACTAATATGTTTTTTTATCTTCACGTTTTTTCAGCAAGGAAATGTGTAGGTAGGATCCTAGACACTCCATTCCTCTATTTCCACCATTTTTTTAAGAGATTGTTTTGCCTACTAGAGCAGAAATATAAAAATAAAACCACCAAATAGTACCACTATGAACTTATGCAAATTGCTAAATGGAAATTGAAAAGTATCCAGTTGGTCTCTTCACCAGTTTTTCTCAAGATAGCCTCTCTTATAATGCAAAGTATTGACTGCAAACAATGTAAAATATTCAATATTTTTATACCAAGTAAGCTAATTTTAAATTGAATTTAAATTCCAAATACTTTTATTTACATACTGAGGCGGTCGTGGCGCAGGAGCGTAAGCGTGTGACTTTAAACACGACGATTGTGGGTTCGATTTCCACTCGAAGTAGTTAAAAATTTAATATACCACATAACCCGCAGTGCCTCAAGAAATGCCTGCGACGGAAAGTGGATAAGGGCACTTCCGTTCTTAATAGAGAAGGGAGTATCTTAACACTACATTTTTAGAATCCTTTGCCTTCCCCGTCATGTGCGAGATATAACGTGACACCGTTAAAAAAAGCCGGTTAAGTGCGAGTCGGAATCGTTAAGTTCGTGAGTGTATATACTCAATTTCTATGAAACACCTTTTAACTTTTCGGATTTTTGCCTTTCATTGTATTGTAAGCTCGTACTTCAAGCCATATTTTATAAATGTAGATCCACAGAACGCCTTTAGTTTTCGCATTTCGTTTCCATTTCGTACAAAATTTAAAGCTGGTTAAATATAAAATTTACTTACACAATTTGAAGTTACCATACCTATGTACCTAATACATATTTCTGTATAATTACATAATAAACATAAAATTTCCTTTGATATTAACATGTAATATAAGGGTAAATTTAGAAATGTAGCAAAGTTTGAAACATACGCGAGTATCGCGAAGTTAACGGGAAAACGCGCCCGCGGGCCTTATTACTGCAGTAGACTGTATAGATCAACATAAATACATATATCAACATATATTTGCTTGCGTAAGCGAGGTAGGAGACCACAAATGACCTCCTAAGACACAGTATCAAAGATACAGAAGGAAGGTCATGTAGAAAGCATGAGGACCCTTCGGAGGGCATGTACGAAGAGGTTGATGACAGTGGAAGAAGCGAAAGAGGTATCCTCTGGCCAGAGTTTTTGGCGCTGCCTGGTCTGTGACTACCATGTGGCCTAATGGAAATAATTAAGATGTGTGACAGAAAAATGACATGTTCCAAGTTCTCGAAGTGACTCTGGCATGAGCAAGAGAACTCTAATAAAATAATAATAGTACTATATAACTATATTACTATTACACAAATTCGACTTCTTCAGTATACGACAGAGAAGAATAATAATTTTTCAATACAAAAATATACGTGATCATAAAGCGTGAGGTGTGAGGCAATCGTTCCCTCGATTCGAGCTGATGATTTATTTACTTTTATATGAATTTATGTTAAACTTTTCAGTACTTCGTAGTATATAGAACTAATTTAAAGAGAGATATTTTAAATTTAATAGCTAAATGATCCGCATATGTAATAGGGCACGTATAGCGCAGCTAAGAAAAATCAATAAAAGTCTTTAAAATTTAAACTATTAAACTTTGTACACACATTCTTAGAGGTATTAACCAAGACATTGGATACTTACTGAAAAAAAAAAAAAGAAATAATATTATTCCTTGGCAATACTTTAATAAGAAAAATAATATATTTGAGTCGATTTTGAGCTTCTAGTACTAAATAAAGCTTTTGACATATTTAATAATGGTGTTAACATTTATAATTCTATACAATAAAATAAAATAAAATAAAATAAATCCTCATTTTAAAATTGTAAGCATTGTTAAATTGACAATACACCCCCCCTTACCCCTTACCCCTCACCCTCCCTCAGCTCCAAACAATTTCAGTTACAATGACTGTTGTAATTTGTCAAAAGAAATTGAGTTTTTGTTATAAAAGATTTCCCGTGGCTCTCGACGGCCCTCGACAAGGTACAGCTCGAGTACTTGCTTATAGAAGTACAGAAAGAACATGACAACAAAGTATTAAATAACCAGAAAATACTCGGCAAAATAAAATTATAGAATATACAGGGTGGAATTATCAGCGCCACTTTAAATGAAACCACAGTTTTAACTACTCTATAAAAGCCTAATATAATTCGGAAAAAAAATAATTCCCAAAAATGAAAAAGTTATTTTTTCAAACAAAATAAATAATAAAATTATCGTTTTAAAATAAAACGCCATTTGTAAAGTATAACATAGGCACTCACACACTTACCTGTCAAAGCGGCAACGTCGCATACGTATGTGTGCGTGACACGAAATACAGGTATGGATAAAAATCGTGAAATGAAAAAAAATTCCTACGTCCAAACTGTTGAGGTACCTTGATTAATTTCTTAGGTGTGGGTTTTAAATATACCCTATTATACTATAATATACCCTATATTACCCTATATGCAGTTTCAATAAAAGAAGCGCTGCCTCTTCCACCCTGTATAACAAATATCATTTATTAGTATTAGTTTCAGATAAAAAGAGAAGAGAAAAGAGAAAAAAGTTTCTCGAGACATTGCAGGTTAAAAGATATAGGCATATCGCGCTTTGTTTTTTAAGCTGAGCATGGAAATGAAAATAGTGGGAATCGAACCTACATACAAACTTTTTACATCCAGAACTAGTACCACCATGTTCACTTCAACCAAGTTATTAGATATTTCTTATTACATACATTCTATAAACATCACTTAAGACAACATTTACAAACAAAAACAAAAACTTCCACATACTTCATATATGAAACAAATAGTGTTGTAAACAGATAGCTAACACGTGAAGGCCACTTCGGGAACTTCATTGAAAACAACACTATAACTCTTCCCACTCGTATTTACGTCTTACCGCTGTCTTTTGTCTGACATATAAATATTAAGTTACAAGTAATAAAAGTATAATAAATTTTATATATAGATGTATTTTCTTATGTTATTTTTACCCTATAATATGTATTCACATTGTTCTTAAGATATATAGTTAAAATTAATTATTAATATAGTTAAACATATAGTATAAAGATTCGGCATAGCATAGCAAAGTAGGCAGAAGGAATCTAATGTTAAGACACTCCGTGTCTATTAAGAAACTTGCGTTCTCTATTTACCGCCAACTTCTCTAGGCATTGCGAGTACTTCATTTGAGTAGCGAAACTCTATCCCACTCATTGTCTCGACACCAGAGCGAAGAAATTAAAATATTTAATTTTCTCAAATGGGAATCGAACCCTAAACCGTTCGCGTATACAGTCACACGATTGTACCTGGTCTGGTTTGGTCAACAATATTTTAACAACTAATTCAACAGATATTCGTAAAGTGATCAGTTAAATAATACACAGCGTGTAGCGTCGGTTGCCGACCGCAGCGTTGCGTTGCGGCGCGCCGCTGTCACCGCCGTGCATTGCCTTCACGCCGATGTTTTTATTATTTTACAATATCCTGTATTAATTTGCTTATTCTGGTTCACGCTTTATCCCGCATGTAGTAGGGAAGGCAGAGGGAGCGTAGTGTTAAGACAATTCGCTCCCCATTTTCCGCCGAATTCTTGAGGGATTGCGTGTTTGGGTGACGGAACTTGACCGCGCTTTGCCTAAAAAATAATAAATATTTTATTTCCTCGAATGCGAATCGAACCTACAAATCGCGCTTACAGTCACTTGCTTGTGCCCTACGACTGCTTTTATTCTTTTAATATTTAGATATTCGATACTAGTCGTCGCCGGCATCTTTGTTTGGGCCGCAATTGTAAGAGCCTTTCCTCTAGGGAATTTGAGAATTGCTCTTGTACTCTCCCCTAAACTCCCCACCCCACATGACCCAAGAAAAAAAATCCTAATTAATTAAAAAGTACAAATTAACTAAGTATTCTCAGATAAAATTTTTATTGCAAGGTTATTTTTTATAAAGATAATATTGCAATAAGCACACCAAGTGAGAACCTACCAGTACATGCATTAATTAAGCTGGCAGGTCCGTGAGGCGTGGAATGACGGGCGGCGGTGTGGAAGCGGGCCTCGACGATCGTTAATACTTATATACCCTACTATAGACCTACAATCTGCAAATATCTATATAATATTATATGTATGACATAGTTTTCTTTTTGTTAAACTCTATATTCCACATACAACAGGGTGGGTAAAAGGAACCTAATGTAAAATATACACCCCGTTGTCTAAGCACCACTTTATTTTCGAGACTGTTGCTAAGAAAATTAAAGAAAATCATTCTTCATCTTATCATCATCATTCCCTAGAATATAAATTGAACCTTACATCACGTTTATGGTCATACGGTCTCCAAATCAAATAAAATCATATAAGAAATCATTATTTCTATATATAAACTTACTAGTGGACCCGAACGCGGCCACGCCCACTTGATCTATATGAATATTTATTAAATATATTTATGAAATTATTTTCAGTTTTCAATAGAGAGATGCGTTAAGCAAGCTCATTTTGGGTGACGTTTTCTCACAACAAACTTTGCAAATCGTTGCTTAGGAACGGGTGTTATTAATATGGCAGAATAAATAGCATGTCAAATTAATAAATATTTTAATATATTGGTATATTTCGACAATATTACAAATATGAGAAAAAGTATCTTATGTTCATCCCGAGACGCTCAAGTATCTCTATATGAGTATTTTATCACAATTAGATTAGCGGTTTGGCCCTGATTGCGTAAAAGACAGACAGACAGACAGAGTTACTTTCGAATTTATAATATAGATATGGATATACAGTCCGAACCAAGGTTACAGGTACCCCTGGAATTACGAATGCTGGTCGCGTCCGTTCCTCGCATATTCAGGTAGGGGCCGACGGGACTCATTTAAATATTACATACAAAATAACTCTATGTTACGAAACAACCTTTTTTGATGTTACCTCCGAATTATACATAAGCCCTCTTATCAGATTCTGAAATATTATTTATTTTAGCTCTACTCTACTTAGCGATATTACCGTGACGTTTATTTGTGTTGTTATTTCTTTGAATATTTTAAAATTAATATAAAATTAAATCTCTCTGCTTACTCGGCTTTGGTAATTTTCACTTTTCTCTCTTTGTTAACACTAGAACCGCCTCCGTCCCATTTTTGTCCCATACACAAGCTTGATTGTATGTAACTTTTTTATTTTTCAATTTATGTTGAAGAAACTTTTTGAGTTTTATAAATATTACACATTTATCTAATTTAAATAAAATTAATTTTATAACTGTCATACTTTTCGAAAAAAAATATGATTTTCCTAGAACTGCCGCTGGGTCATTTTTGTCCCGTCATTATTATTTCACGATTTAAGGGTATAATTTGACATATTTTCATGCCTCGAGGACGACGTGGAGGTGAAGGGGCGACGCGGGAGTGGAGAAAAAAATAAAACACTAGGTTTAGCAGTCAATTCCTAAGTTTTTAGGGTTCCGTACATTTTAAGGAAAAAAGGAACCCTTATAAGAACACTTTGTTGCCCATCCGTCTGTCTGTGCCTTTATTTCAGGAATTCTTTTTAATATTGAGTTGATAAACATATAAGTATATAAATAAACAAAAATCTTCCTAAAAAAATCGTACTTAAAAAAAGATATGACCATTTATATCGTAAAAAAAGTGTATTTCAACACTCTAAAGGTATTTTTTTTTAATAATAAATAATAAGGTACTCCTGGTTAACCTAGAATAATAAAATTTGGCAGCTAGCATCTACAGGTAGTACTAGTTCAAGAAAAAATCTGAAAACTATACTTTTGTGTTTAAATCTTAAAAACTAATATCCTGAAAAGTGTGGCAAAATTGGTTTCCTTACCAAATTTTGCCGCTAGTTCAAGTGAGGTATCAGAAACGGACTCTGGCTAACCTAAGCATGAATTTCAGAAAAACGCTCGAGATCAAATATGGTCAAGGGTTGGGTAGGTAAAGGGAACCTGGGAACCTAGTGTTAAGTACTCTGCTGGCATTTTCCGCCGAATTCTGGGGGCACAAGTAAGGATATATTAGTAAAGTTATAAATCTTCTGTGAAGTAGGTACCACATATACAAAAAAAAATGTCTGTAATAAATGCACTAATGAAGAATATTATTATTAATGCATTATTTGGTCTAATGATAATATCAACTAATTTCAATAACTTATAATTTTGTAAGAGTTTATCAATAAGTTGTCACGATCTTATAACGTATTTGAAATATTTGATTTTTATTTTGTGTTTACTTTTTTGCTACTTTTGTGTGTGTTAAAGAATAAGAATTGATTTTAAATTGATTAATAAACGTGGTCTGTATATTTTACAAATTATTTAAATAATAGTTTTCTTATCTTATTCCAACAATCAATATAATAAGTAGAATGGGACAAATTTGTTACGACGGCGGTTCGCGGGGGGTGTCAATCTTCGGCACTTCTAGTGTTAACAAGACAAAATGCGGCGTTGAGTTCCGTCATACAACACACAAAGTCTCGAAAATTGGGTGGAAAGTGGTGAACGCAGTGTCTTAACACTAGCCCTCTACGTAGTCAATGCGGAGAAAGGCGGGAAGCTATATTTTTATTGTTTTTATAAAACAATAAAATATTTTAATAATAATATTCCAGTATGGTTCTCATCAACGCGAGATTAATGGAAGAGTCCCGAATTAATCAAATGAGGCGGAACTGAATGGACTTACTGAAGCCATTATAATTAAATGTCATACTATCAATGTATAATTTTGTACTGAACATAGTTCAATTATGTGTTCAGTTAGTGTTTGGTCTTAGAATTATTTGAACATTTACTTTTTTTTAGATTCACTCTGTATCCCGCATTTAGCAGGCAAGGTATAGAAAACTTAGTGTTAAGACATTCCGTTCCCTTTCCTTCGCCTATATTTCTTAGTACTGGATACATCAAGTTGATCATACCGTCGCGTCGTGGCGAACAAGGATGTGACTAAAACACGACGGTTGTGACTTCAATTCCTACTCGGGGGCCTCAATTATTATTTATTAATATTTTTATTTCTACGTTCTAGCATCAAAACTAAAAGCCCGGCGTTAAATTCCACCATTCAACACGTGGTGCCTTGAATATCACGATGGTGGTGCCTTGATCATAATAATTTATGTTGGACCTCCAAAATATACGGTAATGCTTAATTCTATGAAAGACGCTCCAATATACCTATATACGATTTATACAATTTTCGTCCTGATCCCTATTTAACCTTCAATATTCTTGAGATAAAATAAGATATCATATTGGTATACGTTTAGATAAATGTAAACGTACGATTCTAGCAAATGTAATATGGGTATCGGTTGTTTTTTTGTATTTATTTATTTTATTTTTTCGATTTCACGCAGTATCTCGCATTCTGGCAGAGTAGGTAGCGGTAATCTGGAAACCTAGACTAGATAGGGTTCCAGGTTACAGTCACACATTTGTATAAACGCGACAGGTTATGGACATGAAGTTATTGAATTTTTTGTTCTTCGGTCTGGTAAGGAGGCAGGCCCAGCATTGAGTTCCACTAATACCCAGGCAATATCTCCAGAATTCGGCGCAAAATTGGGAACGAAGTGTCTCAACACTATATTCCCAGGTTCCCTCTGCTCCGTGCTACGTGCGGAAAACAGCATGAAGCTAAACAAATATATATTAACCAAATAACTGACAAAAAGGTAAGTAAAATCAGTCTAAAAGAGAGTTACCGATAACTATTACAATTACAATAATTGAATTTGTCCTCTCATCAGTCAAGATGTATATTTAAGTCTATAATCCAGATCTAGGTCGATTATTTAACATTCAGTTAGGAGATAACGAACGTAGCCAACGCTAACGTCGCAGGTGCTTACATATTCATATATGCGATGAATAATTACTCTGCGTAATATTCGAGTAAATGGGAGAAAATCGAGTTTTATATTTACTATATTTCAATTTTAAGTTCTGTGTAGTTGGGAAGCATGTATGTATGGGTTCGATTCCTAATTGGGAGAATTAAGTATTTAATATTTTGATTTCCTCATTCTAGAAACTCTTTGAGTTCCGCTACTGAACACGCAAGGCCCCGAGATTTCGGCGGAAAGTGGGCAACGGAATGCCTTAATGGGAACTGATTGTCTTAACACTAAGTTCTACGTTCTCTCTGCCTAACCTGCTATGTGCAAGGTACAGCGTGAAGCTTCATTCAGCTTCATGATGATGGCAAACGCCGCCCAATTTTTGTGACATTATACGTTGAATGACGGAAACGAGTGGGAATCGAATTCACAACCACCATTATCAACTTTACTAAAAATTTTAAAGCAATTTATATATTCCTTTTCTTAGAACATGAAAAACAAATCAATAAACAAACAATCCTACTACAATACAAGTAAAATCAAATATTCAATAGTAGATATTTTCTAACACTTTTAGCCTATTCTATCAACAAAATGGAGGATGCAATACTGTAACAGTTTTCCGTATGCAAAGTAAACAAGTTCGAATCGCGAGCAAATATGACGATCGACTGGCGTCGCGCGTCGCTCGTACAGACGTATGGGAACTAATGCTGTAAACATCCATGTGGCACTGTGCCAGTGTTCATTTACTAACTGTAGTGCATATACGAATTCAATTTATGTATTAAAGCAGCTCAAAAGTAATTTATTATGGATTGTTGTATAATATATAACATTCTATAGATATGTTATATATAGATAAAGAATAATACGGGATAAGAGAATATCAGTACTATTTATATTATGCTCAGTACTATATATATTATCGGCGAAACTCAACGCCGTGGTTTGTATACCACAACTCGGAAATGACTGCAAGTGGAAATCGAATCCACAAGCCTTAAGCATTTTTTAATTTTTTTTTTTAATATAAACAGTATTAGTTATATTTAAATACTAATAAAAAAATCATAATAACAATTACATACTTGTAGTACAGAAACATCTTTAAAGCAAAGAAAAATATACAAAATCAATACACGAACTCAAAATCTTATTTCATAAGACGATAGCGCCAAAGGTGGTTTATTCGGGAGTGGGATTGACCCACATTCTCGTTCTATTTCGTCAGTTTACTGCCTCCTTTACGACGCTAAGTGGGTTATTCGTCACTGGGGAAATAACGTGATAACTATTACGTGTTTGTCAGATAATGTAAGTAAATTGTCTATATAAATCTAGTAAATATATACCATTTTTTTTGTTGGTTTTTTACGTCGTTGCCATGCCCTTAGGGGAGAGCGGGGCTAAAAGTTACCGAGGTAAGTTGTTCCGATGGAAATAATTTCGCGGAGAAAAGTGATAGGAATATTTAGTAAACATATAGTGAAATGCAATGTGATAGCGCACCCATGGCCAGCATATTGAACAATCCAGTGGCACCCGATACCAATGGAATAGCAGACGGGTGTCGTTGGTGCACGATTGTAAATATTTTTGCATTTCATATTTTTGGTCTGTCTCACAAATTTTAACGATTAGCCTCGAGTATGTTAGTGTTTTTTTTACATTATATTACCTACTATTTCGGAACACTATTTGTAAATTATTTATGTTTTCTATATCTTATTTATATTTAATTTTTTTTCAACACGTGTTTTTGGGGCTAGATGTTCCCTTTTTTTGGGGCATGTTGTGACCTGTTGTTGTGACGAAAAACTTTCGCCAATTCATTTGTACCAATAATGGGATGTAAATATTGTAATTTTTCATACTAAAAAATATTGTAATTTAGTAACCTGCGGACTTATGCTCGGAAATCAACTTGAGGTTATGTGTCATATGAGTTGATGCAAAAAGCAGCGGATGTAGTTTTCAAAGATTGCAGGAATAAGATAAAAACTGTTACCAAAGAACTACATATACATATTAAGTGCGAAAACCTAAAGGTATAAAATTTTTGTTTATTATTTTGGTTTAGCAAAATCAAAATAAGTTTTATTTTATGTAAAATTATCCATTACTTTTTAGTTCCGTTGTTTTTCGGTTCGGTATTTTTTTGTTCAAAATTAATTCTTTTTACGATTTTAAGTGCTAAGTAACCTTTAAAGGATACTTCTTAAACAAGTGTTGGTGGTGGTAGTGGTTGTTAACGAGTGGCATCTGTTGTGATATGTAAAACTTGGCTCAATTAGGTATTATTTTTGTGGAAACTAACATCTTGGTATATTAACAAGAAAATACATAAAAAATATTCGGGCGAATTGGGAACCTCTCCCTTTTTTGAAGTCAGTTGAAAATGAAAACTTCTTTTTTGAGGTTGGTCAAAAAAAATGTAACGATGGGGAATCTTACTTCTGACAATAATTTTAACAAAGTTTTCCTTTGTAACTATTCCAGTATAATTAATATTTACCAAAATAAAAACAAATTTTCTCAATTTTGACCGGATGTTATAATCACAACCTAATCAAACTTTCATCAAACTATCCTTGAAGTGTATCCTTTCAAATAAGAAAAGAATCATTAAAATCGGTTGGCGTTATATTGAGTTATTCGTCATTTTGTCGCACACGTACCAATACAAATTTAATACTTATGTGATTTTCTCATAGATACCGTTGTCAAAAATAGACCAAAAAAAAATTGGTTCCCACATGGGAAGCACTACCTTTCAAATACAAAAATCATCAAAATCGGTTCACCTAATCAAAAGTTATGAAGTAACATACATAAAAAAAAGAAACAGTCGAATTGATAATCTCCTTTTGTTACAGAAGTCGATTAAAAAACATTTGATTTTGCGCCTGGCGATTATTATGATACTGTTGATTATTCCTTAAATAAACAGGCTTTGTTCGATTATTTATTGTTTTTTATTTTGCAAATAATAGCTTTAAAAATATGGTAACAATTCACCCCGGTCTGTTAACAACTTGCCCCAAATCGGGGTAAGTTGTTACTTTCCGACTTCAGTCATAAAAAAAATCATAATAAAAAAGTCTTACAAAGAATACCCCAAATTACTGTTTTAATTGCAAGTCTAGATATGTAAGTTGAATTTGATTATCTATATATATAAAAGGACTTGTCCTCACTGACTGAGGTAAGACGCACGCACAGCCTTAACCGCTGATGGTAGAAACGTGAAATTTGGACAGATGTTTACTTTCGTAATCTGGACATCCACTAAGAAGGGATTTTGAAAAATTTTTACCCTAAAGGGGTGAAATAGGGGTTCAAAGTTTGTATGGAAAAATAATTAAATCGGCACCGATTTTTATAAAATTGTAAACTCAGACTTTTAAAAATATTTAATTGAATACGTGTTTCACGGTTTTTAAGAATTTACCCCCTAAGGGTGTAAATAAGGGGTTAAAAGTTTGTATAGAAAAATCCTTAAATAGCCACCGATTTTTATAAAACTTGAAATTTAGACCCTTAAAAATACTTAATTGAACACGTGTTTCATGGTTTATTAGAATTCAACCCTAATTACGCAAGCGAAGCTGCGCGCGTCCGCTAGTATTGTATAAATACTAAAATCAAGTATTCGTAGCAATATTTGAGGTTAAAAAAAATCGGAACTTTTGGCCCCGCTCTCCCCTAATGAATATAATCTTCTAAGAATCTTATATAATAATAATTTAATAAAATTATTATACAAAATAAGATTATTCAGGTTTATTAATACGCCTTTATTATTATTGTGTAATAAAATGTTAGAATCTGAATTTGAACTTAGCAGTTATATATATAGTTATAGTTACAATTTCTCGCTTATATGACTGTTAATGTGATGATTTCTATTAAAACTTTAATATTGTAGAAACTTTAATTTATCTAAAATTTATCTAAAATATAATCAATTTTAAGCCATTTTTCATATTTATTTTCATACTTTATAACGTCAAGCTGTTGGCTTGTTACATTATAAAGGTACAAAATGTTAATAAATCACTTGAAACTAATCAAAATCTTCCTTGCTGAGCTTATTTAAGTAAAACATAAATTATTAAAATGCACAGATATATTATTAAATTGAATTGATTCATATAAATATAGTGGTTTTAAGAAGTGCAGCGTTGAGTTCCGCGACTGACGACGTGATGTGTCGAATTCAAGGTGAAAGCGAAGAACAGGGAGACACTAGGTACTCACTCTCTTTTTTAGCCTGTTGTCCTCATTTTTAGACGAAAAGTCTCGTAAATTGTAAGTAAATGTAGAACGGAGTGTCTTAACACTAGGTTCCCTCTTCGTAACCTGCCATATGCGGGATACAACTTAAAGTTATTGGATTTAATGTATAAACAGATAAAATTCACATTACAACATTACTCCTAAATAAGATTTAAGCCCACAATAACAAGTTAAACTAATAAATACATTACAAAGCTTCAAAATCCTTCCCCATACGTACAATTGAATATCTATTTAGATACTATATTTTTATAGTTATTTTCTCGTTCGAGCCACTTGTTCCGGGTCACCGAGCACGGATATTACAGGTACGAATCGGCCTACATCGGGGAATCGAGTTGATATAGCATGTTCAATTATCGATAAAATTATTTTTTTTATATATAATATGTATAAGTACTTAGTTGTTGATTTAACAAATATGTTAGTCGATAATTTATATAAAAGTGGTTCATTTGTACAAATATCTACATATTTTTCAGCTTCACGCTGTAGGGATAAAACGGGAGCATAGAAGGGTAAGTTAAGGGTACTCAGTGTTAGGACACTCCGTTTTCCACGCATAGCTCAATTTCCGCATTTGCGTTTTGAATGGCGAAAGTCTTGTTACGTGAACGAGAAATTAAATATATTTTATTCTTCAAGAGAATCGAACCTACAACGATATTCTTAAGTTTAACTTATAACATTAAATTACTTCCAATGTATGTAGAGTTTGATAAATATTCGTCTTTCTAATCGATATACGATACTAAGCCCCCAAAAGCTGAGAGTAATCGACGCGAGCATACAATATATCACATTAGTGCATAATTGTATGTAATCTATGTATAAACATGGATTTCCATTAATTAACAAAGTAACACTAAAGGAATTTTCTTGGAATAGTTTTATATCGGAGATGATGAGAGAATGAGAAACAAAGCAACATTGAGTGATAAGAGAGGCAGAGTGAGTATCGATAATACTAAAAAATACCACGTTATACTTAGTTAAAAAATATTTTAATTTCATCATCATTGCCTTGCATTACCATCGACCGCGACGAGCACTAGTGCATCCCTGGTGTATTATGTGGCAGCGATTGAGGCGTTAGGGACCATCATCCAACCCGCCTAATAAGGCGTAATTAGGTTCCGTTCCCGTTCCAAGACACTTCCATTTCTCACTTTTCGTCGAATTCTAGAGATATTGTGTGTGGAGTAGCGGACATCAACGCCACGCTTTACTAGAGCGACGAAATGAAAAAATAAAAATTTTAATTCCTCGATTAGGAATCGAACCCGCAACCAATATCACAATAGGTCAATTTCTAAAAAATCTAGCGATAAAAAAGTGTGCGCCCCGGAATGAGTAGTATTGTTCGCGGCGCAATTTAATTTGCAAGTTTAATTAATTTCGCCTTTTGTATCGGGTTGGAGGCACAGCGGGACGCGGGACGCGGGACGCGGGACGCAGGACTCAGAGCGTGTTTTTAACTGAAACTGTTAAATTTGATTCTGAACTTATATCGACTTTTATTCCGATTTTTCCCGCATAGCACACTAGATAACCTCTGACTAGCTATTCTAAAATATTAGAATAGCTTTTCTTTAGTAAATAACAAATGTATAATTTTTTTATAAATAACTAGCGGCCCGCCCGCGGCTTCGTCTGCGTGAACTACGTTATTATTAATTTCTGTCTCCATGAGTACCTACGTCCTATAAGTGACGTCCATGTAAAATTTGAGACTCCTAGCATTTGTAGTAACGAAGTTTCATACAAACTTTCAACCCCAAAAACAACCTCTTAGAAGTCGAATATTGCAAATTCTCGTCTTAGCGAGCACCTACGTCTTATAGATAACTCCTATGCAAAATTTCTGATTCCTAGCACATGTAGTTTTTGAGATTTCGTGATGAGTGAGTGACCTTTCGATTTTATATATATAGAAGAGTACTGCTAAACTCAAACCATAAGTCACTAAGCAATACAAAACCTTCTATTTAATAAGAATTGACGTCGAATTTGGTCTGTAAATAGTCACTTATCCCTCTCAGGACGTTATCCAATTCTGTTACTCCGGCAAATAAATGTGAAACATTTGTGTTTATTTATTTCGGACTTTCGGACGTTTACGTTGGATTGCTGGAATAAACTTGATGGGACCATTGTGGCGCAGTTGATGAATATCTGAACGTATATATAGGTCGCAGGTTGTGGGTTCGATATAGCTGAAAACAAAGTTTGTTTTGAACACTAACCATGGCTTGTGGGTTCGATCCTTATGCGAGGAAACGAAATGTTTGCTTAAATTTATATTTCCGTTTCTTCGCTCTGGTATCGAGGCAAAATGTAGAGAACGGAGTGTTTAACACTATGTTATCTCTGCCTACTTTGCTTTACGAAATTTTGCGTGTTAAATGGTGGAATTCTGGCTTTAATTTCTCTCTTCTCTTTTCAGGAGACACGTGTAAATAATAATTAAATAGGAGTAAAATTAGAAACTGTCACGTACAAAGGTGAAGTAATGAACGTGGCGACAAAAAGCTTAAATACCAGTACTTGACCTTTACGTGACCTTTTAAATATCAACAAATTTAGACCCCCCAAAGACTCTCTCAGATGCTCAAATAACATTAAAGACGCCGTCTAAAATTATAATTACATTAAAATATTACTGAACTTAAAATGTAATGTGAAAATAATAATTTAAAATATCTTAAAATATTATTTTCATATTAAATAATTATCATGTCGAGATGAATGATTGTTAATCCAACGGTTGTGAGTTCGATTCCATCTCGTAGAATGAATTATTTTCATTTCTTCGCTCCGGTAACAAGACAAAGTTTAGTTCCATAAAATTGGGATAAAAATGTGGAACACTAATAAAAACGCTTTTTAATTTTTCGCAAAATCTCTTTCGATTTAATTATATTAGACTTTATAAAGAGTAGTTAAAACTATGCTTTTATTTAAAGGGTAGAAAATAATACATTTTCAAAGAAAACATTCTCAACATAAGTTCCATATAATCTTTACTTATAACGTGGGAGGAGCTGAACCACTTACCAGGAAGCCTTTAACTTGGCTCGTATAAATAACGCAAGGTGGCTTGTTCACCAACCGTGACACAATTTATGGATTTTCTAAGGTCGTTACTACTCTACCTCATAGGTATATGTATAGCGGTATGAGAACTAGGTAGGGTTAGGTGCATAAAGAATGCACAGGCAAAGAAGAGCTAGTGTTGAGACACTCTGTTCTCTACATATTTTTGAGTTGCGGAATTCTTAGCCTCACCTTATGTTAAGGAAATAAAAAAAATCATTCTTCTATGTATGTATATCTCCAATCTTCAACCACATGATTATGTAAAAACATAAAATAAAAATATAAATTTGAAAAACAAAAAATATATGATTCCGGCCAGGATCGAACTGGCGGCCTTCTGCGTGTAAAGCAGATGTGATAACCACTACACCACGGAACCGCTTAGATAACGTTATAAATTACATGAACAAATAAAATATATTAAGCTTTATGAAAGTAGTATTATTTAAAGTAGTGTTTTTGTAGATTCTTCCTCTATTTCCATTCGAGGGAATGAAATATTGTTTTTTTTTATTTTCGCTCTGACCACAAGACAAGTATCGTCGTTGAGTTTCTCCACTTAACAGTATCTCAAAAATGTGAAATATAAGCCTCTGGGTTCCCTCTGCCTATCCTGCTAGAAACAAAAAGATAAAAACAATACTTAAAATGTATCTCTAAATCTCAAGTAATAAACAAAATTGCACAACTTAAAAAGATCCGCTAGCTATAAACTCAAGCCAATCCAGCAAAATATTTACTCGTCGAACTCAAAGACGTCAGCCAAAAGTAAGAACGTCGGTACTTTCTAAATAAGCTTCGATTTACGCTGTGTATCGACCCGCTGTAGTGACCTGGAATGGTGAAATAGCTGTGTTCAATCAACTTGTGTTTTATATATATTTTTTGCTTCACGCTGTATCCCGCTTATAGGCAGGATAGGCAGAGAGAATCTGGAAACATAGTGTTATTATACTCCATTCCCATTAAGGCATTACCGTTCCCCACTTTCCTGATTCTGGAAGCTTTGCGTGTTAAATGGCTCAACACCACGCTTTCCCTTGAAATGAAAGTGATTTATTCCTCCGAATGGTGGTCGAACCCACAACCACTGCGTTTACAGACGCTGTTTCACTGTCTCACAATGACTTCGTGATATTACCCAACACGCAATTTCTTATTATATTCTAGACAATTGGAAAAGCAGAATAATATCAAGAATAATATTAACAAAGTTCTTTCAATGAATGCAGAAGACAAATGTGAGCTAGAGAACATCTCACGCACTTGCCGCTCACAAACTTCCAGATGCCCGAGTTTGGGCTTATTTTCGGTTTTCCTTATCGCCCTTTTTCTTTTTCGTATTAATTTGGTAACTTTTACTGTGTTTATAACTTATCGTATAACAAAAGGATTTTAACTTATTATTGTGTGAACAGACTTTCTGCTCGGGTTAAATATTCTCTTCTTATTTCATATAAAGTTCATGATTTTAAAATTTTAAATTCGAATATGGACAAGTGAGAAGAGTGGTTGGAAGAATTTTTTAAAAAAATTTACAGGCTAGACTTAAATTTGCCAAGTCTATTTTTTGTATTATTATTGGGACTATTTAGGCCTAATAATTAAGCTAACTATGAAATACTATTAATAAAGGATCTATTTATTTGAAATTCAAAATATTTTAACATAATATCTTCATTAGCATTTCCATACTACACTCAACTCAACTCAACTCAACTTTTAAACATCCACTAAGACATTTTAATAAAAGCAACAAGAAAGCTGTACTAGCTGTACTACAATATACAATAGAAACTGAATGTATTGTTGTTATTATAATAAAAGAATAGCTGTATAGAATAAAATAGAGTATTGTATAAGTTCTAAACGAAGTTTAAAGAGCGAAGTGGGGAATTTGCTGAGTGACTTCGTCGATTGCACTAGTGACTGTAAAGTGAGCCTTACGCACGCAGCAATGTTCTAGGAAGTCTAGGATAACTTGCTTTCTTCAAGTTATTCAGGCTTTTGTGCTCTTTCTATGGGATATAGGTTGTTTTTTTTTCAGCTTCACGCTGTTCCTCGCCATATATACCAATATATTAAAATAATTAATTTGACAAGAAATTTATTCCGCCATGTTAATAACAATGGTCGCTACGCGTTGCTAAGCAACGGCTTGCAAAGTTTGTTGTTTTAAGAAAACGTCACCCAAAGTGAGTTTGCTTAATGCATACATGGCGCGCGCCGATATAGATTTGTATACATTAACAAAAATTAGATGATTTCTATAATTTGATATTCATCCTTATGAAAATAAATATAATAGTCACTTTTAGCATTTCATCTACATGGAAATTATAGTTTACTGTATAACATTCTAATAAATAATTAAGATGTCACTGATTCCAAATGACCTAGCCTTCGGGCGGCATAGTATGAGTATGACCGACGCGAACGGGCAGATGACTTTGATGATTTTGTAAATTTTTATATATTTTCGAATTACTATTATTTTTTATGTAATTATTTGCTGCTTATAATTAATTTATCTCAGTTCGGTTATCTATACCGATGTTATACACTTAAAATATCGTAATTTTAATCATTTGGGATTTTATTTAACATTGTTCGCAAAAATTAATAATTATTTAATATAGAAAAATGTTTAGTACGCGCGCACGGCAAACTTTAGGTACTTTTTCTAATATTAAGATTTTCCTTTAGTTACTTTTACTTCTTTTGTTTGTTCATTTCGGTTACTCAGATATTTTTTCTCATAATAAATCTCCACTTATTATTATTTTTTAACTTATTTTAATTATTTAGGCTTATATTTTCGCGGGCGTAGCCGCGTCCGGGCCCACTAGTTTTAAATAAAAAAGTAAATAACATTTTTATTGTGTTGTCCATACAACGTGACATTGGCGAAGTGATTAATGCTCAACTGGCACGTTCAGTACCTACGCCGTCATAAATTGAGAATAATGATTTCTAAATTATTTTCCCATAAATGCACGGAAAATATATTATTTACGTTTAAAATTATTGGAACTTCGTGAAGGAAGTACCGGATTTTTTTTGAACTACATGTATAACTTCATTTGAACCCGTTGAGATACGGAACCCTAAAAAGACACAAAAATAACCAAACAAAATAACAATAACCCACTTCTATCTCTATATAACTCGAAGGCTTCGACTTGGCATCGTCTCTCGTACAGTCTGTACTGGGCTGCCAAGTGTCCGCGCCAAGTGACACCGCCGTGAAATTAAGACGCCCGCTTTGGTGAAAGAATTGAAACTCTTGATTGCTTTCTATCGAATGAGTGGACCGATTTTGTTTTTCTTTTCTTTCTTTTTTGAGGCTATCATGGAGCAGCAGTACAGTGTGTGACATCAACGTGACGGATGTCGGTTCGAGTCCCGCTCATTTATTTTTAGATTTACCCTGCATTTTGTCTGCATATAGTAAGGTAGGTACGGAGAACTTAGGGAGTGTTTCGATACACATTTTTCTTTCAATTTCGAGACCAGAGCGAGAAATTAAATTAGATAAGTAATTAATTTCTTTTTAATACTATACAAACTAATAGTTTTCAAAACAAATGCAATAATAAATAACGAAATAAAAGTATAATATAAATAATAAAATATACTACAAAAAAAATGCATAAAATATAATGTATAATTTATATAAATATTTATGTTGCTTAAACCAAGTATGTAGGTAGGTACTTGTGTGTGCTCATATGGAAGCTTAATTACTTCTAGTGAGTTCTATATCTATATATATAAAATCGAAAGGTCACTCACTCATCACGAAATCTCAGAAACTATAAGTGCTAGGAATCTCAAATTTTGCATAGGAGTTACTTATAGGACATAGGTGCTCGCTAAGACAGGAATTTGCAATATTCGACTCCTAAGGGGATGAAATAGGGGTTAAAAGTTGTATGGAAAAATTTTGAAATCGCCACCGATTTTTATAAGATTCGAAATTTAGACTCTTAAAAATATTTCATTGAACACGTGTTTCGTGGTTTATTAGGATTCACCCCTAAAGGTGCAAATAAGCGGGCGAAGCTGCGCGCGTCCGCTAGTATGACATATAATGTAATAATTATGCTTTTAAGGGGGTAAATAAAGTCTGCGATAACATTTTAATATTGTTTTTTTTTTCAAGTTTCACTTGTATCTTGCATGTAACAGGGTAGGCGAAGAACCCAGTACTAAGACATTCCATTTCTGTCGAATTTTCGAGTTTCGAAACATCGCGGAACTCAACGCCGCGCGTCGTCTTGCTACCAGAGTAAAAAAATAATAATAATTCATTCCTCCAATGAGAATCTAATCCATAACCGCTGCGTTTACAGTGCTATACACCGCGATGGATTAAACTTGACAACTTTTAAATTAAAAACTCAGTAGGTACATATACCTCATACCGTCATTTTATAAGCAGACGTAAAAACTAATTCACGTGCGCGGTCAGCTCATTCATTCTCTTTTATGTATCCCTGTAGGAGTTTTTGTAGTGTATCATTATGGCGGACCTCCCACCTCCCATCTCCCAGCTCCCCACCTCCCCATACTCTCTTTTTTCTCCCCTTTACCCTCCTAGGGAGTTATGGACCGTAGTTTACATACGAGACGTCACGTTGCTGTCACCTGTGGGCAGACTTTACAATGAGTAAATCTGAAAAATAATTTTATAATGTTTTATATAATAAAATGTACGCCTAATAATTATGTAATATCACTTTAACATTTAGGCTTCTGTGGCGCAGTGTCACAGCACCAGACTCTACACGCGATGGTAGTGGGTTCTATTTCTATTCGGAGGAATTAAATATTTTTATTTAATTTTCTCTTTCTGGTAGCAAGGCAAAGGGCGGATTGTTCTTAGTTTTTAGCTTCATGCTGTATCCCACACTTAGTAGGTTTGACAAAGGGGACCTGAGAACCTAGTGTTAAGACACTTCTGTTCTTCATTTTCCTCCGAATTCTGAAGGTAAATGGGAAATAAAATATTAAATATTTCAGTAGGAATCGAATCCACAACCTGTCGCGTTTACAATCACACACTACTTACCTGCGCAACAACTGGCCTCAAAATTATAATTAGAATAAGAAAATATTATTTAAATTTATAAAAGTATTTTATTATAAGTAATATTTTTTATTTTTATTCATCTTGTTCAAAGCTGGTACTTATGTGTCCACTCGTATGGAAGCTTATAAAATCTAGTAGGCAATTATTGAGATCACGAAATTCCAACAGTTTGTTTAATTATTGTGACCTTCACCTTTAAGCAATTTATTTTTATATATAGACTTTACTACTTTCTTCTTCGACTTTCTAGCATGATAAAACGCGACGTTGAGTTCCACTACTTAACTCGTAATGTACACAGTGGAGAGAGTATGTCTTATCACCTGAGTTCTTATCTAGTAGTAGTAGTTCACCTTATCTAGGTAAAAATGTAAACCTGGGAACCTAGTGTTAACAGTCTGGCCCCATTAAGACACTTCCGTTCCCCTTTTTCGGCGAAAAATAAATGTCACTTAATTAAATTTAATGTAATGTATGTAGTATATTAATTTGCAGTTTTTAAAAAAGTATAAAGTTTTACCCATTAGTAACATTGTACAATCAATATATTGTACTAATCAACTCTATGTAGAGCCAATAGATTGAAAAAATCCAAATTTAATTATTTTTTTTAATTATTGTTATTAATTTTATTTTATTTTTATTTATTTATTAAAAAAAAGTATTACATTATCTACATTGAAAGTTTAGGGTAAACTAGATGATATTGAAAAAAAATAACTATTATTACAATTTATTCTTTTTTTAAATACATTTTTAATTAAATAACAACTTCAAAAAATATTCTTAATATAAGTAAAAAAAATAAAAAGTCAAAAAGTATATGATTCCGGCCAGGATCGAACTGGCGGCCTTCTGCGTGTAAAGCAGATGTGATAACCACTACACCACGGAACCAGATGACTGATGTGTTAAAAAGCTACTACAAATATATCAATATAAAACTTCATAAATTATTACTATTATTTATTATCTTTATCAGGGTAGACAGAGAGACCCTAGTGATACACCACTTCGTTCGAGTGGAAATCGAACTCAAACGTCACGTTAGCTGTCTGATGTGACGCTCCACAACGACGGTCTTTATTATCCTACGGTTATAGTAGTCACAGTTTTTGGACAAATAATAATAATCGATCTTGAATAATATATATTTTTTATTTATATGCTATGTAAAAATGAAGGAAATTAAAAAAAACTTTTTTATATATTTTAAATGTAATTCTCAACATTTTTCTCTTACTTTTTAAAACTCTTACAAAATTTGATTCAACGATTCTCTTAAAAACTTTAATTAATTTGGATCTGCACCTCTTATGAACCAACCTAAAAATCCAAAATTTTCTTCACTTATAACAAAATAAAAACAAAAAATATATATATAATAAATTTTTCACCATGTAACTGGAATACTTCAATATTGTTAAGAAAGTATGTCAAGATCCATCATCAATGGATGACTCTATGTAGAGCAATGTTAAACACTCGCGGTATAAATATTTTTATTTCACAGGCGCTCGGGCTTGTTCTCTTTTGAGAGATATATATTTTAAGAGTATGTTTTGCAAGTAAAATTTTATTATTTTATTTTTTAATGTTAAGTTTTTATATGTAATATAGTAAATATTAAAAACTTCTATGTCAGGGTGGGTAATTTAATAGTTTTTAATTATGAAGAGAAGAGTCTTGGGCGAAATCTTCTACCAGATGGATTCCAAGCTCTAAAAGGAGAATCGGCAGACCAAAACGGAGATGGCGAGACGAGCTGGACCATTATAGGCCTAACTGGTGCTCAATAGCGCGAAATAGACCAGAATGGAAGAAGTGGAGAGAGGCCTTTGCTCAACAATGGGATGGTGCAGGCTAGCTAGGGAAAAAAAAATTATAAAACACTAAGTCTATAAATAATATATGTCTTTTAAAGTAATATACGTACCTATTCTCCTTTCATGTTTTTTTATTTAAAAAAATATTTCGTTTTTACATAATTTTTAAATTACATTTTATCAAAAGTTTCATCATGTTCGAATATAAGACTCTTCAGTTACAGAGTGACAACGCAAAAACAAAACTCCTGGACTGATAAGGATGAAATTTGGCATGTAGATAGGTTAAGGAACGTAGAGGCAGTAAGAAAAATTTCTCGAAAGGCAAAATAAATAATATTTCAGGATTGACCTTTTTTTTAATAATTTACTCCAATACATTTTGTTTAAAAATGATTTTCATTAACTTATCTATGTAAGTTTATAACAAATTATAACCAATCAATTTCCAGTCAACTCCAAAAACTTAAACCAAACTTTTGACTAGTAACATCTGACTTAATTAATACCGATACCAATATGAAGTAATACTCACGTCAATAGAAGCAATCAATGCTGGCCTTCTAAGGGGTCCTCGAATAATTACTCTTCAACAGACCGCCGTCGTCGCCGTCTTCAATATCCTCATTGATTCCAAATGCACGTAACTTTACATAACTTAGAGTTGGAAGATAGAGACTGTTGATTGGTTGGGTTCTAAGTAATTCTGTGTTGTATTAGTATAATTAATCGTGTTTTTTAAAGATTGTGGCGACAGGTTGTGAGTTCTATTCCCACGTGAGGAAATTATCGTATTTAATATTTTCTTTTCCTCACTCCGGTAACGAGACACAGCACGGCGTTTAGCTTCACCACTCAATATTATTAAAAATAGTCTATTAACATAATAATCCTTCTATAGTATTAAGGAATCAAAATTGAAATGGCACAGAACTTATTATTATATATATTGCAAAATTTATTATAATTGATAAAAAAATTTAAAAAATATATATTTCATAATAAATAAATTTAATAAAAAAGAAAATAAAAAAAATAAACATAATAATTATATGAAATTTATAATAGTAATTTTCTCCAACAGGAACAAAATATTACAAAAGATATGGAGTCTCTCTTTTTTCTTATATTAAGTATACTTCACATATCGAAGACCAGCTTGCTCTCAACAAACATCACTCCCCTATAATCGCTCTCCTATATTACTTTACGTTATTGATTTATTCCGTAATATGGTTTTTAATAAGGCACAAAAATAAACGTTTTTTTATATGTATATAATAACATTGTTTTCCATTAAAATTGTATACTATAAATATCAGTCATAGCGTAGGGGTGCAAGGGTGCGACTGTTGTAGGTTCGATCCCCACTCGAGGGAATGATTAATTAATATGTTCATTCCTTTGTAATAAGGCAAACGCACTCATTACACAATGCCTCGAAAATTCGACAGAAAGTGGTGGACAGACTATGGAAGCACTAGGTTTCTTGTGCCCATCCTGCTATACGGAATACAGCGTGAAAGTGAAAAAAAAAACATTATTACTTTGTAATATATGTTATATACTTAAATGTATATTAGGGGTATATTAATAAAATAATATTTAATACAAAAATGCCTACTATTATTACTATTATTAAACTTTTACAAATTATTTTTCAACGCGAAAAAATCAATAACAATTTTATAAAAAAAAATGTTTTATGGTAAAAATATCTATTTAATATTAATTTGAATATTTCATAAATACGTACAAAAGAAAAATACATAACTATTTACCCTACCTAAGATAGAGTCCTTTATCCATTATACATATATAGGTGTCAGACCTAAGGGCGTCCAATCTGCAAATAAAATAGAATTGTACACGACAATCAATAAATGAAGGCATGACGGGCACGAAAACGGGTTTTCCTTTGGGATCGAGGAAAATATCTTCCTTTCGTATTCACTAATCATCCTATCCTACTGGAGTAAGCCGACAGCTTCCCAGTTGGATTTTATATAATCTATCGATTATTCATTGTAATAACCTATCAAAATAAGGCTTTATTGATGTTTTTGTATTGAAAGGATGGGAGAAAGTGATGGAGGCCATCTGGCTGCTTGTATACTCAACGATTCGATGGTTGTGAGTTCGATTTTCATTCAAGGAAATGGATTATTTTCATTTTCTCGCCCTGGTATTAGAACAAAGTGCGGCGTTAAGTCCCGCCACTCAACTGGACAGGAAGAGAGGAAGGAGAATCTTGACATTAGATATGTTAAGACTCTCTTTTTCCTGTTCGTGTCTACCTTGTTCTATGCGAGGGTTTCTATTATTGTTGGGTAACTGACTGAATATTTTCACCATTAATAATTAAATTTTCTTACTTTTAAGTAATTAAAATATTAGTACAGTAATTTACTACAATTCAGTTTTTGTTTAAATTTGTGCATATAAGTACAATTTTGAATGTAGTTTATTTTTTTTAATTATCATAAAATATAAAACGTAAAATGCCGTTCCCGTTGGAAACTTTTAGTGCTCCTCATCACTTCCCAAGGAACCTACAAGACTTTCGTCTACGTTGTCTACTAGGAACAGTGACAGATGATTTTATAAATATCCATACCTATATTATAAATTCGAAAGTAACTCTGTCTGTCTGTCTTTCACGCAATCAGGGCCAAACCGCTAATTTAATTGTGATAAAATACTTATACAGAGATACTATAAGGTCTCGGGATGAACACAGGATACTTTTTTTTCTCATATTTTAATTATTTTCGATATATACCAATATATTAAAATATTTATTAACTTGACATGCAATTTATTCCGCCATGTTAATAACAACCGTCATTGCTAAGCAACGATTTGCAAAGTTTGTTGTTAGAAAACGTCACCCAAAATGAGCTTACTTAACGCATCTCTCTATTGAAAACAGAAAATAATTTCATAAATATATTTAATAAATATTCGTATAGTTCAAGCGGGCGTAGCCGCGTTCGGGTCCACTAGTTGTATAATATATATTAGTACATTAAATTAATAAATAAAGACATTAAACCTAGAGCAGCCTTTAAATTTTTACTTAGATCAAATGTCTGTAGAATTTCATAAGTTTTTGATACAAAAAAACTTACTTCTATCTTTTTCTTACTTACGTCTATTAGTATATTAGTATATAATATAAAAGAAAAATAAATACTTTAAGTTCTTTCTCATTTCTGAAATTATAAACTTTTTATTGTTCTGTATCGTCGTAGTCAATTTCTACGGTCATCAATTTATTAACACAACAAATCCTCAGCGGATTGGACGTGGCAGTTGTGAGCTCAGGGAATTATATGTATTTATCTTTAACCATACCTCCATTTATTCTCTGCTATTTTCTTCTTTTCTCTTTTATTTTCAGCTTCACGCTGTATCCCGCACATAGCATGGTAGGCAGAGGGAACCTGCCCACTGTTCCCATTAAGACACTTCCGCTCCTCACTTTCTGACGAATTGAGAAGGCATTGCGTGTTGATTGGCGAAACTCAACGCCACCATACCGACATTTATGTATGTAAAATAATAGAATAAGGACACACTACTTAATCATTTTAGGTGTACATGGTACGATATTTCTTATCACTATATTCCTCTTTGCTTAGTAATAATATGTACTTTATTCAGCTAATTATTTAATAATTTATTAGAAATATTTTTGCACAAAATTGTAAAAAATTGCCTATTTACGTCATAGCACAGCGTCAGCGACCATAAACGTAATAGCCTGGGCTCAATTCTATTCGGAAAATAAATTATTTCAATTTCCTTGCCCTGTTAAAAAAAATAAATTCGGCGTTAAATTCCGTTACCCAACACGCAATGTCTCAACGAAGTGCTGCTAAAAGAGAACATCAATACACACACTCTCTTATAATATATATAATAGGTTATATTTAGAAAAGCTCCCATCACGGATTGTTTCATTTTAAAAGCTCACGAGTCAGGCTTAATTTGGCTTTTCCGGAAATTGTTGAATGTTTAATAACCGCTAACTAACGACCTTAATTTGATGATTGCCCGCGTCCGTGTCTCTTAAATAATAAACTGTTCAACTCTATATTTTCATGTAGATTTTCGTGAGTATAGGAATAGAATATATGTAATTTTTAACTTCACGCTCTATCAGAGACACAGACATGGGCCTAGTGTTAAGACACTCCGCTTACCACTTTCCGCAGAGTGCTGGAGGCATAGTGTGTTGTGTGTGTGCGGAATTCAAATTTTTCGAAGATTTTCTCTGGTAGGAATTGAACCCACAACCAGTCGCGTTTACAAGTCACTCACTTAGTTAATTTTGTTTGTCATAACAATTATAATAAGCAATTCCATCATCTACCAATTTTCATATATTTAAAAAGTAAATATTCGTTTAATATAAGATACATAAGAAAAAAAAATTATAACCCTCATTTTACTTCCACTACCCAGAGTCCACTGAATTCTGAATCTAATTTTTAGCCTTCCTTTTGTATGCGGCTCTCAAAAATCCTTTACGCGTAACTCAGTTCAGCTCAGCTCAGTTAAAATATAAATGCAACTTTTCAAATTCCCGTACTTTTGAACTTTTGAACTGAAACATTTTATAAAACTGCTCCCTCCACAAAGGATATTTTAGTTCATTTATTTTCATAGTCGAGTTGAGTTTTTCATCGTGACCTTACTCAAAGGTCCGTGTAAAACTTTAACTAGAGTATGAAAAACATAAATGCAGCAATTAAAACCAATTCTGGATAATAAAAGTAGAGTTTCATACATTTACGAGTACATATGTTAAAATAAGTATTTTCACTGATAAAGTGCAGCGTTAAGTTCTGCTATATGCAATACCTCTCTTTAGGCAAAAAGAAAATTAGTCAAAGAAATCAAATAATTAGTACTAACTTGCTTGTACCTGCGGCTTCAACCGCGTGGTCTATAATTTGTATGGTCTATGAATGGTATATGACACATATTGTGTATTTTAGCCTATATTCATAAATGGTAAAAGGAGACAAGACAAAAAATATTTTTGAGATAAGCGCGTTCAACCAAACTCAATCAGTTTTATATATATTTGATTAACTTCAAAAGTGTTTATGTATTAAAGCCAAGCCCTGGTAGACAATATATTTACTTTCAATATCTCCAATATCTCTATATCTGCCTACTTTTGTAACATCACTAAGTTTCTTGCGCCGGTTCTTCTCAGGTGTGAGGCAGAAAGTTTAGATTGGTAAATTTGACGTTCGAAAATGAAGCATATTTCTTATTTATTTGAATAAAATTATTTGAACTTGAATTTAAACTTGAAGGAGGCCGTCGTGGCGCAGCGGCACAAGGGCGTGACTGTAACACGACGGTTGTGGGTTCGATCCCCACTCGAAGAAGTGAAATATTTATTTACGTTTATATTTCCATTTCTTCGCTTTGGTGTTGAAGCAAAGGGCAGGGCAGGGCGTTGAGTTCTGCCACTCAACACACAATGCCTCCAAAATTCGTTAGAAAGTGGGGAACGGAGTTTCTTAACACTAGGGTTCCATCTGCCTACCCTGCTGTGTGCGGGATACAGCGTGAAGCTGAATTTAAACTTGTATTGCATACCCAACGATAGCCAGTTGGCTATCTATACATGTATTATTAACAATATTTTACCCCCCATAGCGGTCTCTACATAAAGCCCCATATCAGGGTTTACGACCTCGTTCTAGGGTAAATTGTATCGTACCGCGTACGGTAACGGTCACAATGCTATCGTCTAAATCAAATATAATCATTATTAAATATGTCTATGGCATGTCGATTAAATTGAAATCTTATATTCTATATCTTGTGAATACGAACAAATAATTATCCCGTTTTTTCCCGCTCCTGTAAAAAATCTTCCTTAAGAAATTCTTCCTTAGTATCCCTTATTACTTCCTAGCCTACCCACATTCTAAAATTCAACATTTTAAGTCAAATCAATTCGTCTGTGCTTTATCTGTGAGTCACTCAGTCAGAAATTTACATATTAAATGAAAATAAAATAAACCCAAAATCTAGCAACAACATAAAAAAAAAACATCACCCCAATCCCATACAATACTCATACTAAAATAATTTATCTGAAATATTTCTCCCATACAAATCCCCAGAGTGGGGTAACAAGGGAATAACCACACTTAAATATTTCCCCTTCACACTCACCTGTAATAAAGGGGAGGCAAGAAACGCATTACGTGATAAAGTAACTACCGTTTAGAAGCTTTCTGGCTAATTGAACCATGGAATACATTTACCCTCGCGTTATATTGTATTCATGAATAATAGTTGAAGCCTGTGAATGAGGAGACATGAGGACTATAAAGGTGAAAGGTTTGGAGTTCGATTCCCACTCGGGAAAATATATGTTTAATATTGTAAATTCGCTCTGATCGAGTTGAGGCAAAGTGTGTCGTTGATTTCCACCACTCAATATTATTTTTTCCAGAATTTGGTGGAAAGTGAGGAACGCAAGTGTCTTAATGGAAACGGAATGTCTGCAATGTGCAGATATAACGTATTGCAGGATATTGCGGAAACAGCGTAAAGCTGAAAAAATCTTACAAATACATATATATAAACCATAAGGATAATTTGTTTATTAAGTAAGAAATAATGCAGATTCACGCATTTTCTCGCAAAGTAGAGGGAACCTAATATTAAGGCACCACCAAATGTTCCAGATATTGCATGGTGAAAATGTCGGAACTTAGTTACACATTGCCTAGAAAGGCTAGGAAACTACATACTTTTATAATAAATACTTTCTGCTTATGCTGATACTTGCGGGATACAGCGTGAAACTCGAAAAAATAAGTAAAAAGTTTACTTGTAGAACTTAAATCAACATTCATACACACACACATTTGACTAATAACTAAATAATATAAAACAAAATAGTTTATTTTCTACTCTATAAACAAAATCCTGGCGAGCTTTCACCAAATATGTAGGTAATTAGGGGCTTTCACACTTCCCACTCCGCATTGACTTTATAACATGTCCTTTGGAAGTTAACACTGAACTAATATTTGTTTTATCCGACCGTACTACAGCCACCCACGCGATAAACATATTGACAAACATATATAATATATATTATATAATATATACGCAATTATTATTGCTTAATTTAATTTCATATTAGAATTTTGAATGTAAATTTGGAAACGACGTTAGTGTTTATAAATATATGAATTAAAGAAAATATTTGTTAATATTAATACTTGTTTTAAGTTTATATTAAAATTGGTATGTTATATTATAATTTAAATTGTATGAGTACAAGCTTTAGGCAGGCCAAGTACTGGCATCGGTTTATAAAATATGTAAGTTGCTTAATATTAATGATTAATTAAGATTTCTAAGACTTCAACTAAAACAAAATTTATTCTTTTAAATTAGCTATAGTGTTATACTATAAGTAACTTCATACTTTAAAAAAAAAACATCTTTTTGCAGTATTAGCAGAGGGAACCTAGTGTTCAGACATACCGTCTTCCACTTTCAACTCCATTACGTGTTGAGAGGCGGAATTTAACGCAAAAATAATCAAATAATTATTCCAAAGTTTACCGAACTCACGACCATCGTATTTAGTCACTGACTATATAAGCTGATATCCAATTACCTACAATATAAAACTGTTTTTCTAAGAAAAAAGGTAAAAAAGACAAGAAAATTACTGGAAAAACCACTAGCTAAGTACATAGGAGGCCACAGCGCTTGGATTTTATTTCGCAGAAGTCAGTATCGAATATCTTTGGGCTCTATTTGTAGAGCGGCTAATGTGTTTGCTAACTATGACCTTTTTTCGTATAAAACGACTCTATACTAAGAAATTTTCTTACTTATACGGTTTTTTCGTACATCTCTATAAGATTAAAGTTAATTAGACGACAAGTATATTTATAGCCATTACATATATTATGAAACAGATAAAATTAATAATAATCTATTTACATACTCTTTTCTGTATCTCGAATAAAGCTTAACTTGGCGGAACTCAACGCCGCGCTTTTTCTTGTTACCAGAGGTAATGAAAACAATCCGTTCTCCCGAATGAGAACTGAATTCACTACTGACACGCTTACAATTAGATATAGCGCCGCTGCGGCATAATAGCCACATTATATACCTTTAATATATGTTCTCATATAATCTTATGTAGTAACATATATAAGACTAGTGTACCCGAAAGCGGCTACGCCCGCTTGAACTATACGAATATTTATTAAATATATTTATGAAATTATTTTCAGTTTTCAATAGAGAGATGCGTTAAGCAAGCTCATTTTGGGTGACGTTTTCTAACAACAAACTTTGCAAATCGTTGCTTAGCAACGGTTGTTATTAAGATGGCGGAATAAATTGCATGTCAAATTAATAAGTATTTTAATATATTGGTATATATCGAAAATATTACAAATATGAGAAAAAAAAGTATCCTATGTTCATCCCGAGAGCCTCAAGTATCTCTATATGAGTATTTTATCACAATTAAATTAGCGGTTTGGCCCTGATTGCGTAAAAGACAGACAGATAGACAGACAGAGTTACTTTCGAATTTATAATATAGGTATGGATTATATGAGATATATTTCTAATTGTTTTATTACCAATATCATATTCCCCAAATATTAACATAAGAAAATTCATATAATTTCCTCGTTCCCCTGAGTGGTATTCATAAATCAGTACAAAGCGAACTCCATAGATACGCTATGATGTATGGCGTCACGGGACCCGCGCGCCGGGGACCCTCGATGTTGTCGATATATTTTGTTTGATTTGCAATATTAGACCGTAGTAGCGCAGCGGGATAGCGTGTTACTGGAAACAGATGGTTCTACGTTCGATTTTGACTGGTATGAGTATATATAAATTATTTTCGTTTCTCTGCTCTGATGTATAAAGCTTTGAATGATGATGATGATGATGATGATGATCTTATGTATGAGCTAGAAATTGAAAAATTCCCTAAAGCAGATTAATTTAAAATCATATATCTGTTTATATAAAACCAGGCAATTTTAAACATACATAAGCAATATTATATCAGTTGAGCAAATTTCAGGTTTATTAAAACAATAATATTACCCAGTTCTAATGTACTGATACGTATATATCTAGACAGAAATCTAATTAGCAGTAAATCAAAACAAAAGAAATTGTAGGCCGAAATATAATAACAATAAGATAATTCAATATTGTTCCAAATATTATTATTGAGGTCAAAGTTAGTTACTATCATATTTTCTTAAAAAGGAAATAAATTTCCACACACAGTGGAACATGTTTAAGATAATTTAACTTCCGCTATTTGAACTTCATGCTGTATCCCGCATTTGCCGGTTACACAGAGGAAACTTTGAACCATAGGTTCTATGGTGGTTGATTTCAACGCCGCGCTTTGTCTTGTAAGCCCATACGTGTAAATGAAAATTACATATATCCCCAGAGAGAAAATCGAACCTACAACCGTTGCGTTTACAGATAAACACTGTACCACGCCGCTACTACGAAATAAACACACATTAATAGAAAATTCTAAACATACACAGTATAAGCATGAAACATCTCGTTAGATAACTCACGAAGCTTTCAGAAGGCTTTAAAAGCTCAGCTCTCACAATCGATTGGCAACAACGAGCGACGCGTAAATAATGCATCGACTGGAATCAACGTGAAAATCGTGAAAATTTCATATCTGCCAATATTATTTCATCATTTTTCAACCTTTTATATATAAATATAGGGTATATTTTTCATTTTTCATACGAAGAGGCCATGGGCGGAGGCCGTGCTATGAATTAAATGGAAAGGTTATTTGTAAGTCTTGGGATTTCTATAGGCTTTGTATGCAATGTTGTTACATACTCGTATGCTACGACGAGGTTAGGTTACGCGATCGCGTGATGTAAATATATATATATATGTATTTATATGTGAATATGTGAAGTAAAAGCTTGGTATCCCTTCTTACGAAAATTGTGCGGATGGAGTATGAAATTTAGAATATTACATTTTTTTTTATAATAATACATAATAAAATAAATGAAATCGATAAAAATAAAATAAATAAATTCGAGAAATCCTTGATTTATTACAATATTTATAAGTATAACATTTTAATTTTTTTAGTAACTACGAGTATGTTTCATATTCCGTTTAAAATTACACTTGTTCTTTTTAAGAGAAAAGTAAAACATAATAGTTCTTTCAGCCATTGTATGAAGTATTTTATGTAAAAAAGCTGTAGAAATAGCCTTTAAACGCCCGTCTAACAAAAAAAGGCGGAAAATTCTATGGTATAGTATTCCGGAATATTTTACATTTCCTATAAAATATGAAATATACAACCATTTAGCTATGCATATAGCTGTAATAGTACGTATTTTTCATCTATACATATGATAAAAAAGTAAAAATAGCGCGTCTGTACATTGAATATAGATACAAAATTATAATTGAGGGCGGTTTAGGAACAGTAATAAAGCCCAAATCCACAAAAAAATTATCTGTTTGTCTGTGTATTTGTCTGTTTGTACGCTAATCTCATTTTCTCATTTTAAGAAAACATTGCTTATAAGACCTAATTTATAAATGCGCAGATTTTGTGCCTTTCGTCACAGAAAAGATTTTTTTTTGACATTAAAAGTTTAGTCTAAAAGTTAGCTAGTCATGGCGCAGAGGCATAAATTTTTGACTGTGAACGCGACAGGTTGTGAGTTCGATTCCCACTCGAAGAAAATAAATATTTAATATTTTTATATTAATCTCTCTAAAATAGGGATAGGGTGTCTTGACACTCGGCTCCCTTTACCTACCCTCCTATATATGGAATACAGCGTGAAACTGAAAAAAAGTTTATAAAAGATATAAATATACATATCTAAGAAATAAAATCTTTAGTTAGCGGTTATTAAATATTCAAAAGTTTCGAGAAAGAGCTGAAAGTTTAACCTCGAGCTTTTAAATAAAACAAACTGAAACAGAACAGAGCGGAGGTGAGACGCTTTTTGGAAAATAAAATGTGAATATTGTATGACGATATCGTAGCATAGCTTAAAACTGTTATACACGACGATTGTAGGTTCGATTCTCAGTCATTTACATTTGAAATTATTTTCACAGGCCACATTTACGTAAATCTAACTAAAAAAATATTAATTTAGAATATATATTTTCCTTTTTCTAGCAATTAGGTAATCAAAAATGTCTAATAATAATTAGTTTGTGAAAAATAATGCCACAACCTTCCATAGATTCATATTTGAAAGCTTAATTCCCTATAGAGCTACGAAAGTACATACTTCTCTTCCTATCCGCCTTCAAAGCCTTCTGGCCTCAACTATCAATGGTTTTATAAGACTTATAAAACAAATACAAAATCTCATCAAGCCGCCTATGAAAAAAATAATTTTAAACGTTAATGAGTAAAGATTGAATATACGAAGACTAAAAAAGGTATAAATGAAGCACGGATTGTCGTAACTGAAAGGTTTCTCCTTACTTACATTGCTTTATCTATTATATATTTAATTTATGTCTAAATAATTACTTTAACCGAATATAAATTTAAAAAGCCATGATTTCAGTTATAATTATATTTAAAATGTCCATAAAATGTTTATGAGTTTGTAACGGCGTTATTAAGTTTTACGAGCGAACGTAAAATAAGACGGACTTGTATGGAAATAAAAATGGTTTATATCAGATGAAATACAATCAAAAATGGACCAGCAAGGACTAGACTGAGGGGGCTTGCAAGCGAAATATATTTATAAATGTATACATAATACCTTGTGTTAAAACACTCTGTTCTTCACTTTCTCCCAAAAACATCACGTGTTGGATGAAGCATGAAGAAGAATTTATTTATTTACTTCATTTATTAGTTAAACGGGGTTATTTGTAAATTAAAAAATCTATTCATCTGGCGAAGCCTAATATGAGTCTTCCAAAATACTATCCATATTACATCATTCATATAATCCATACCTATATTATAAATTCGAAAGTAACTCTGTCTGTCTTTTACGCAATCAGGGCCAAACCGCTAATTTAATTGTGATAAATTACTCAGAGATATTTGAGGGTCTCGGGATGAACATAGGATACTTTTTTTTCTCATATTTGTAATATTTTCGATATATACCAATATATTAAAATACTCATTAATTTGACGTGCAATTTATTCCGCCATCTTAACAACAACCGTCGCTATGCGACCGTTGCTAGGCAACGATTCGCAAAGTTTGTTAGAAAACGTCACCCAAAATGAGCTTGCTTAACGCATCTCTCTATTGAGAATAGACTGAAGAAGACTGAAAATAATTTCATAAATATATTTAACAAATATTCGTATAGTTCAAGCGGGCCTACGCCCGCTACCCGCGTTCGGGTAAACTAGTATCTATACAGGGTGGAAGAGGCTGCGCTTCTTTAACTGAAACTGCATATAGGGTAAAATATTTCAAACCCAGAATTAAAAAAAATAATCAAGGCACCTCAACGGTTTGGACGTAGGATTTTTTTTTCATTTCACGATTTTTACCCATACCTGTATTTCGTGTCACGCACACATACGTAAGCGACGTTGCCGCTTTGACAGGTAAGTGTGTGCGTGCCTATGTTATACTTTACAAATGGCGTTTTATTTTAAAACGATAATTTTATTATTTATTTTGTTTGAAAAAAAAACTTTTTCATTTTTGAGAATTATTTTTATTCCGAATTATATTAGGCTTTTATAGAGTAGTTAAAACTGTGGTTTCATTTAAAGTGGCGCTGACAATTCCACCCTGTATATATAAAAGGACTTGTCCTCACTGACTGAGGTAAGACGCACGCACAGCCGTAACCGCTAATGGTAGAAATGTGAAATTTGAACAGATGTTTACTTTCGTAATCTGGACATCCACTAAGAAGGGATTTTGAAAAATTTTAACCCTAAAGGGGTGAAATAGGGGTTGGAAGTTAGTATGGAATTTTTTTTAAATCGGCATCGGTTTTTATAAACTTTGAAATTTAGATTTTTAAAAGTATTTAATTGAACACGTGTTTCATCATTTTCTAGAATTCTTCTCCTAAGGGTGCAAATAAGGGGTTGAAAGTTTGTATAGAATTTTTTTTAAATCGGCACCAATTTTTATAAAATTTGAAATTCAGGCTTTTAAAAGTATTTAATTGAACACATGTTTCATGGTTTTCTAGAATTCTTCCTCTAAGGGTGCAAATAAGGGGTTGAAAGTTTGTATGGAAAAATCTTTAAACCGCCACCCATTTTTATAAAATTTGGAATTTAGACTCTTAAAAATATTTCATTGAACATATGTTTCGTGGGTTATTAGATTCCCCCTAAAAACGCAAGCGAAGCTGCGCGCGTCCGCTAGTATTTTATATATTTATGAGTTATCTAAACAATATATAAATATAATAATAAGGCAATAATGATAATAACCAGTTAATCAGTCTCTATTAAGTATTTACGTTGCCATTACAGCTATTGCGATATCGCAGAGGATTAAACGATGATTACTGGCGTGACGGTCCAGTAATACGCTTAACATGTTATTACTAAGATTATATTCTTCATATGAAAATTTATTTTTCACGTTCTATCCCGCATATTGCAGGGGAGACAGAAATAAACATTTTTCACCAAATTTTCCGCCAAACTCTGGAGGCATTGCGGCGGAATGCGGCGGAAAATATAAATTTAAATATATATATCGACTCCGAACGGGAATCGAACCCACAACCAGTCGCTTTTATATTTACAGTCATACACTTCTGCCCCTGCGCCACAAGTAACCTCAACATGTGACCTTAGCTTTCATTTATAATAACATAATTCTCCACTGCGCCATAAACGATCAAAATCCGTCTAGTTAAAATTCTAGAGCAAAATTATATTCAAACTTGAAAATTTTAAAGCGACTATAATAGTCGGTTCAGTCGGCAACTAAAAGTAAAAAATATTTTGTGAAAATTTTAATGACCACCGCACGACACAGTGGTAGCCGTGGTTCATATAATATACATGTATAAAGTCAAAGATTCTATTTCTGTGCCGATTCGTATATCGTATTATATATTTTTCATGACTTCTGGAAGAGTCTGCATTGATGATAAATAGAGTGAAATCTTTTAGTGTTTTGAAAATCATTATTTAAATGTAAAATTTGTTAATCTTTAAGTTTTTTCCTCGCTTCACTCTTCTGCTTCATGTATGACACGGTAAGCAAAATGAACCTAGTGTGAAAAGTCTTCCTGAGACAAGGCTGATTCCGTTCAAATCCAAGACTGCCTGTTGAGGGACGTAACTGAACGCCACACTTCCGGAACCGAAAAACGAAACTAAAAATAAAAATATACATATAAAGGACATCTATTTCTTTTTCTAGCTACACGCTACCGCAGCAGGGTACACATAGGGAACCTACCGTTAAGATACTCTGTTCCCCATTTTCCGCCAAATTCTCGAGATATGGCGTGCTGAGTGGTGGAACTCAACGCCGCCATACACCACACGGACATACACCAGAACGAAGAAATTAAAATATAAATAAGTCATTCCCTAGAAAGGGAATTGAACCTACAACCTGTGGCATTTACAGTCACTCTTTCAGCCAATGCGCCACTGGCCCCATGAGCATATAAATTATAAATTTCAATATGAATATGAAAAACAAACAACTCTGCATATAAAATTGCACAAAATCTCTTGCAATCTACGAAAATTTAAGTAACATTTGAAGCGCTTTTGACCCAGTTTACGGAATCGCGGGATTTTTATTATGATTTTATAATTACTAATTAATTCATTTATTCATTTCAAATATAATAATGTCAAGATTTATGAAACTTATCCGCGTTTTAAACTGGAATGATTGTCATGTCAAAAGTCGTTTGGTTTTTGATTATTATAAACATAAAATGAAACAATGGAAGAAGCATTAAGTAAATAAAATATTTGATTATACAGGGTGGAATTGTCAGCGCCACTTTAAATGAAACCACAGTTTTAACTACTCTATAAAAGCCTAATATAATTCGGAAAAAAAATAATTCCCAAAAATGACAAAGTTATTTTTTCAAACAAAATAAATAATAAAATTATCGTTTTAAAATAAAACGCCATTTGTAAAGTATAACATAGGCACGCACACACTTACCTGTCAAAGCGGCAACGTCGTACACTTATGTGTGCGTGACACGAAATACAGGTATGGATAAAAATCGTGAAATGAAAAAAAATTCCTACGTCCAAACTGTTGAGGTACCTTGATTAATTTTTTAGGTGTGGATTTGAAATATATTACTCTATATGCAGTTTCAATAAAAGAAGCGCTGCCTCTTCCACCCTGTATATTAATTAATTAATTATTTACTTACTCTTATAAATTGGGTTTTAGGTGGGGCAATGACCATGTTTTCGTTTTTTCCTATCAGTCCTCTCCACTAGAATCGAACCCACACCCATAATTATACAACCAAACGATATACTGCACCACAATAGCCAGCAGAACAGCAAAGCTATTTATTTAACATTAAATTGATGATAAAAGTAACTCTGTCGACAGACAAATTGATCTTTTTCGAAATTGGCTTGAAAGAGGATAAAAAAGTTCTCGTTATTAATCACTTGGGATCGCTCGAGCTTTGTTGGAAATAACTTGTTCGAGGTGAGGTGACAGAGGAGGGTCAATCGGTGAATATATTCTTCTTGGATTCTTTTAATTCTTTCAAACTATAATTTAAGATCATATTCTATTTGTATTTTTTTTCAGCTTCACGCTGTATCCCGAATATAGAAGGGTGTTGATGGAGCCTGGTGTTAGGATTTATTATTTTCAACTTTTAGTTATTTTAAATAATAATTATTTTCTTATGAAAATAAAATAATCACTATCTGCAAAATAGTTTTGTATCTTGAATGAAAATCGAATCCACTACTGCCGCGTGTAAGCGTAGACTGTAAAGACAGTAAAGGCAGCCACTGTGCCCCTGGAGACTTTTAATTTTTATAAAAAAAATATATACCAACATGATACACACCAACTGTATAAATAATAATTATGTAAATTATATATTTTAAAGTTTTTACAATCAACATACCTTTAAAGCAATTTAAAAATATAAAATAATAAATACAAATATGTTGATATTATAATTTTTTTGTTCTTCTATTACCTGTTTAAATGACAAAAAAGGTATCAATAATAAATTTAAGAAACAAAAAGTATATGATTCCGGCCAGGATCGAACTGGCGGCCTTCTGCGTGTAAAGCAGATGTGATAACCACTACACCACGGAACCACTTGTATAACTATTTAAATTATCCGAATGAAATATTCTTTATATATAATGTAAAAGTAATGTGACTTTCAAAACAAGTTTATTTGGAACATTGATTACATGTAATAAAATAATAATTATTTATCTTCAATCGATAACTACTTTATTATATTTTGATATTAAATTAAATACAATATTTGGTGAGAAAAATTCTTCATTTCTCAGCAAATATCGAAAAAAAAAACAAAAAAACAAAACAACAACAGCATCGGCAGAGGATTAAGACACTCTTTTCTTCCCTTTTTACCCAATTGTCGGGAAAACAAAAATAATTTAAATATAATCATTTCCCCGAGGATTGAACTTATAACCGTTGCGTTTCTAGCTTCACCCAGTCCCACTGAGCCCTAATGGCTTTAATTCCGTAATAATTAACAATAGTCCATACATATGAGACATATAGATATATACATATATTAATAACTCAGGAGTTAAGCATCAGCTCTGGTCCCAGCATCTAATAACATCAGCATTACGCACTTCCGCTCGTTGATCTAATACCGCTATTATTGTTTAAGCCGAGGGGTCAATGACACTACTTGTTCTAAGGCTTTAGTATAGTTTATAGTAGTGTAATACTTAGACTATAAATTATAATGATTAATTCCTTTGTTCATTCGCAGAGGGAACCTAGAGTTAAGACTTTCCGTTAAACATATGCTAAACAAGTTTCGAGACGTTGTATGTTGGGTGGCTTCACGCTGTTCTTTGTATTATGGTAACCATGGAAAGTGAATAAAAAAACCATTGTCCCCAATAGTAATCGAACCCACAATCGTCGCGTATACAGTCAAACACTGTGCCGCTATACCACAATGTTCTCAAAATAATGTACCTACATATTTTATTATTTGCACACCAAAATGTTCTTCTTACAATATACGACTATCTCATAAATAATAATTTATACACATTTTCGACTTTGTTGTTGACTGAGGCCCGTCGAGGCGCAGGCGGCACAAATGTGCCTATAAACGCGACAGGTTGTGGGTTCAATTCCGACTCGAGGAAATGAAATATTTCATATCTTCACTCCGATATAGAGGCAAAGTGCGGCGTTGAGTTCCGTCAATCCACACGCAATCCCTCCAGAATTGTACGCTGATGTGTGCGAATACAGCGTGACGCTAAAAAAAGGGCTTACATATTAAGATAAGACTTTCAAAAGCTTTTTTTAAGCTCACCTAAAAAAAAAGTTCCACAGTAATAAATTCTGGTCAAGTGAAAGCACCGTGTAATGAATACGAATCCATTTTTCAAAGTGCGGGCGGCCGATAGAGGTTTTATAGCGGCCGCGATCAATCTTGCCACGAATATGTCACGCTCGGTCTCATTGCTCATTGGAATCAGTGTCTGATATGTTTATAATAGCGTTTGACAGTTGTGGGTTCTATTCCCAATTGGGGGAATGACATTATTTTGTTTTTCTTACATTTCATTAGTAAGAAGATAAAATACGGCTTTGATAGTTACTGCTCGACCCCCAATGTCCTGAATTGGGGAATGGAATGATTTAATACTAGGTTTTATTTGCTATATGTGGGTTGTTATACAAAACAAATTCTTATTAAAAACAACCAGTCGTGATGACTTCCTAATATTTTTTTTTTGTAATATTAAAAGAAAAGAGACTGTAGTGGCGTAGGCGTGTGAACAAGCGTGTAACTATAAGCGCGACGGCTGTGAGTTCGATTCCCACTCGGATGAATGAATTATTTATTAATATTTTCTTCATTTTGGTGCGAACGCAAAGGGCGGTGGTGAGTTTCACCACTCAATACGCAATACTTCAAAAATTTTGTGGAAAGTAAGAAACGGAATGTTTTAACACTAGGTGCACTAAGCCATATAGCATATAGCATACGCGGGATACAGCGTGAATCTAAAAAAATCTTTAAGTAACATTTGTGATGTAGAAGTTTTTAAATACTTCTACATTTAGACAAAAACAACTGAATTTCAGTAAACATATTTTGGGCTATTTCAGTAAACGAGCTAGCAGTTGAAGTGACCGCGAGTCGACGACTTTGTATGGAGGGTCCAAAGTAGGTCAGTCTGTTAGCTTTGCTGTTCGGGTTAAGAGTGGTGCTTTCTGATTAGTTTAGAAATACTTGGAAATGAAATGAAAAATAGCGGTGTTTGTGCAGCGGTGGAAATAGAGAAATCTACAGAGAAGAACGAAGAAAAAGAAAAAAAGAATCTTATAAGATAAACGATATACCTTGATATAAATGATTGACCATATCAATGATTACCATCAAAATTTTTAAGTTTCAAGAAAAGAAAAGATATCTTTTTTAGAACGTCTGGGTTTTTTTAAAGAAATGTAAACCAGGAATCAATATTTAAATTATTTGCATTTCTTTTGTTTTTTCTTTTATTAACTTCAATTGTATTATGATAAATAATATTCGTTTATATTACGTTGTTATGTTGTGCCATATAAATAATTATCGAAACAAGATAAAAAAAATACATTTGTTTATACCCTACATCATCATCATCAACCGCTACTTACTTAAAAAAATAAAAAAATCTGTTTAAATAAAAAAGCAATCTATACTTACTAAATGTTTTTTTTTTATCTGAATAAAAAAACAATATATTAGCAATAATAACAAACTACAAAAACATATGATTCCGGCCAGGATCGAACTGGCGGCCTTCTGCGTGTAAAGCAGATGTGATAACCACTACACCACGGAACCAGGTGACATGCATTTAGAATTATATGTAGATAATAAATTATTGTAAATATTTAAAATAGTATAGGCAAACTGCTAGTAAATGTAATAGCTCAAGATCCCAGTGCCCCCAGAACTACGTCATTTTAGCAAAGCTGAAATTTTGAGAAACCACTCAACGCGTAACAGCTTCAGAATTCGGCGGCAAATAGATAACAGAGTGTCTTAACACTACATACCCTCTGCTTACCCTGCTGTGTGTGCGGGATACAGCGTGAAGTTACAAAAAAGAAACGACATCTTGCTAAGAAAAGCTAAAAGCAACTACAAACTTACGTCCCTTAAAAACTTTTTCATATAAAACGGTAAAAGTTCCTCCAAACATTTTGTACGGTAATAAAGTTTTACAAGCGCTTTTGAATTCCAAATGCACCGATGCTCCAACTCCAGCTTCAGCTAGAGCCAAACCAACAGGACGTTATAAGTATATGTAAATAGTGAATTTATGTTTTTTATTTTACATTTCGTTTTAATTTTACATTCAAATTACGTGTAAGAGTTCGCAAATTTTAATATTTTAATAATAATTTCAGTATTTTTTTATTGAGGCCAATCGTGGTGGTGACTGATTATTGGAGTTCAATTCTCACTCGAGCAAATGAAATATTTAATATTTTCAATTTTCCTCTCTGGTAGAGGCAAAGAGCGGCGTTGAGTGCTGCTACTCAACATACAATGCTTCCAGAACTCAGCGGAAAATGGGAAATAGAAATGTCTCAATATAAAAGAAGATGTTTAATATGAACGGAAGTGTGTTAATGAGGACTGAGTGAATTAACACTCCCGAGGTTCCCTCCGCTTAACCTGCTATATGCGAGATACAGCGTGTTGCTATGTTTAAATAAACCGCGGCGTTCAATTCCGCCATATCTACATAAATCTTGGTAAATAGATACTAGCTTAAAAATAATAAATAAATAAATATTTAAAAACCTAAATATTTTTCTTAGAAGCAGCTAATAGAGCGAGTTCTTGGTAAATCCAATTTCCCGAACTATCCTTCTATCTGTCGACAATACAAGGCACTAAAGGATATAGAGCTTTCCCTACTGTAGTTGTAGTAGTAGTAGTTCTAGTAGTAGTAGTTCTAGTAGTAGTAGTTCTAGTAGTAATGGTGCTTCTAGAAGCGTCGGTCCGGAGTTTCTTAAATAACTGACATTGATAAATGCAACACAACCTCCCTGCGATTTATTCTCGCGTTTGTTTCTTTGAAATTGTTGTTTTAATGTTTTTATTAAAATTTTTATAAGCTATAATAGTGTTTAAGAGTAGGTTATGATTTTCGTAGAAATTTTGATTAATATGTGTGTATGGACTTCCTCGTAAAAACACAAAAAGGGTACAAAAAATAAAAACAATTTAATTTTTTTTTGTATTGCTGTGTCTATAATTATCAAAAAATAGGATTTACAACTCTTAACAGATAATCTATTTAATTATATAGCTAAAATTACTCAGTAAAGACGAAACTATTAGACTTAGAAAGTAAATTTTTTTTCCTGTAGGCTAGGAATTGAAGGAGAAAATATTTAGAATGAGAAAATGGAGAAAAACAGGACAATAATATATAATTCGCGTAAATAAAATCGTATGCGGAAACTTCAGTTACACACAACGATGATCAAATTTGATATCTTAACAAGTAATATTCATTCCGATTTGCGAAGTACTTACTTTACAAAGTTATGGGCGAACGTTCATTTAACAAGCTAACTTAAAGGAAGTCGGCACTCAGACGTCGAACGACTGAAGCTGGGACGGTATTTTTATTACATGTAAGTATATTTTTTACTAGCGACCAGCTTGGGGCTTCGACCGCTTGAACTACATAGTTTTTAAGGTCATCCCACAACTCGAGGGAATGAATCATTATATCATCTTTATATATTAATATTTTCATTTCTTCGCTCTAGCACGGGCTTGGGCCCAGCGTTGAGTTCTGCCACTCAACATGCAATGCCTCAAAAAATTCGCGGTGTGTGCAGGTTTATTTATAAACCGATTCATATAAAATAAATACTAAATAAACACAGGTTGTGTAGAGATGCAAAACGCCGGTATATAACTTCCTGCATTGATAATTTCTCTCCTTCTCAAACATGGAGATTCTTTGAGTCACTAGGCGTGGGTAAATCTCGTAACATTTCTTATCAGTCCATTGATTTGAATTCTCTAAATAGTTACTTTTCTATTTCCCCCGTGCGTATGGCCAAATCCAATAAAACTTTATGTCTTCGAAAACTGGCTCAGGCCACCCAGCCTAACTGTGATCCTTTTGCATTCCATGAAGTGACAGTAGAAGAAGTTAGAAAGGGTATCGTATCTATTTCCTCTAAAGCTGTTGGAAGTGATAACTTAAGTCGTGACATGTTGCTGCTAGTGCTACATCTTGTAACTCCTATTATTACTCACATTCTAAACTTCTCATTCGAGTCAAAATCTTTCCCTACTGCCTGGAAAAGTGCACATGTACTCCCGTTACCTAAACAATCTAATCCTATTCATTTTTCACACTTTCGTCCTATTTCCATCCTTCCTGTCCTTTCGAAGTTCCTTGAGAAATCAGCTTTTCAACAGCTTTCTAACTATCTTTTCCAAAACAATCTTTTAAATAAATTCCAGTCCGGCTTCCGCCCATCACACAGTACATGTTCAGAGTTAATTAAAGTTACTGATGATATTCGTTTCGCGATGGATAATAAAAAATTAACTATACTTATTTTACTCGACTTTAGTAACGCGTTTAATTCTGTGGATTTTGATGTGTTACTTGGTATCCTTTTCACACTTAACATCTCTCCGGCTGCCACTGAATGGTTTCGTTCTTATCTTCGGGGTCGCAAGCAAAGAATCTACACCGGAGAGCTTTGCTCTGACTGGGCTGATTTGGTAACTGGTGTACCTCAAGGCGGCGTACTCTCTCCGCTGCTCTTTTCCATTTTTATAAATAAAATTACCAAAATCCTATCTTGTCAATACCATCTTTACGCTGACGATTTACAGCTATATAGACACGCCACTCTTGAAGACTTAAACACTGCAATTCTGAACATTAACACTGATCTCGCTCTTATTATAACTTTGTTTGGCCTTCTTATTAACCCCTCCAAATCTCAAGCTCTAATAATTGGCAGTAGGCAATTACGTGCCAGAGTAGAGTTTAGCACCTTACCTTGCATTAAATTAAACGAGACTATAATACCGTTGTCTGATTCAGCAAGAAATTTGGGTCTCATAATTGATAGACAGTTATCGTGGTCTCCGAACATTAATGTAATCAGTAAACGCATACATTATTCTCTGCACTCTCTTAAACGCCTTCAAAATTTTTTACCCATTCGCACTAAAATCATTCTTGCTCAATCTCTTCTTCTGCCACTGCTAGATTACGCTGACGTTTGTTATCCTGATGCTAACGAAGAGGCTCTCGACAAACTTGACCGACTTCAGAATATGTGTATTCGTTTTATCTTCGGCTTACGCAAATTTGACCACGTGTCTGATTTCCGTCGACAATTGAATTGGCTTCCTGTGCGTTTACGTCGTAACCTGCACATTCTCACTATGCTTTTTAACATCTTAAAGTCATCCTCTCCTTCTTACTTAAGGGAGCGTTTTCAATTGACACTTCCAAGTGAAAGACCTGTACGCTCATGTGTAACTCAAAGAAAGCTTGAGTACCCTATATGTAATACCTCTTTTTATGAAAAATCTTTCACAGTTCAAGCAGTGCGCTTATGGAACTCGCTACCTAACTCTGTACTGTCGGGCAATCCATCGCTAAATACTTTTAAAATCAAATTAAAACAACATTTTCTTAATCTCAATTAGAATCTTTAGTAGTCGCTTTGTCTTTTTCTTTATCAATTTTCTTTTCCTGTTTCATCTCTTTTGTGTCATTGTATATATTTATATGTTGTATGTGTGTATGTTTGTATAAGTATGTTTATTTATATAGGTATAGTAATATTTATTAATATTATGTATTATATATATTTATATATTATAATATAGTGTATTAATATTTGTATGTAAGTTTATTATTATTATTATTAACGTAATATTAAAATACCGCACCCGAATCATTTCTTTTGACATCTCCTACAATCAAGGGTTTCTGGTAGAGATCTCTATTAGAGATAAGTTATCCTTTGTACACATTTTTTCTATTGTTATAAGTTTTCTGTACTTTCTTTCTTGTGTGGTACATAAATAAATGAAAAAAAAAAAAAAAAAAAAAAAAATGTTAAAAAAAGTTGGCAAATAGTCAAAACTGAGATTAGCGTGAACAAGTACACAGACAAATAGATAAAAATTTTATGGCCTTATTAACATATTTTCTTATACATCTTCCACGTACAGGCACCGATCTGTTATGATTTTATTATAACTATAGATATAGGTTAATAAATATATCTGCTTAGCAAAAATCTTTTTTACAGGTTCACGCTTTTTCCGTATATCACGCGGAATTCAACGCCGTGATTTGTCTCATTATTTCCTCTCTCGGAGAATTATAATCTATACAAGTGGGGAACCCACATCTGCCCCGTTTACACTCTGATGCTGTGCAGCTACGAATATTCTCATATTTGACTGATTCATTTCTTCTTTAAAAATAGCATTTTTCAATAAAAAAAATAGCTCTTCTAAAATATAAAAGAAAAAAGATACAATTCAGTACACTGAAATTGAAAATAAGCTTACATACCATTGTTTACGTATTAAGCACTCTTTAAAATATTACCCTCTTCCGTTCCCTCGACGTTTTCAAAAGAAAATGATTATTATTGTTACTTTTTTGTTTGTTCCTTACAACCAAAGCTCTATTGCTGTATTTTCTATAGAAATTTTGAACGCAAATTAGTGCTATTGATTAATTGGGGCCATTGTGCTGCTATAATGTAGGTAAAATTTATTTGAAATTGGTTTTTTTCCTTTCACCTAGTGTAAAGTTAGAAAAAAGATAGAGTAAGTGTTTTCCCACATAACAGCAGAAACTTAGTATTAAGACATTCCGTTCTTCATTTTTCGTCCCATTTTCGAAACGCCACGCGTCTATTAAAACGGGAAAATGAAAATAAATAGATTATTTTCTCAAGTCACGAATCGAACCCACAAGCGTCGCGTTCACGGCCTCTATCTGTATAGATAAGTATTGATTTCGCTCCTATATATACGTTAACCAATACAGTACTGTTTACAATAAAGACTAACAGAAGATAAATGAAGTATCTGAGAAGCACACACTAGCCTTGTCTCGACTACTCAGTGTTTACTCGAAGACATCGAAGTAATTCACTTTACAGACATTAACTGGATGAGATTCCTTTGTACTGGGCACAGTGTATTAGCCAGCCAGTGGGTTCCCTTTGATTCATGAAGTTCTATAGTAGGACAGGCAGATTGGTAAGTAAATATCGAAGGATAAATAAAGGAAAGATTATTAAAACTTAATTTTTAACTTCAGGCATATTCTATTTTCCTTGAGGCCTTGATTGTGGTTTCGATTCCCGCTTGAGAGAATATTGGAATATTTTCATTTATTCGCTCTGGTAATGCTTTTCTTTATCTATCAGAGTGGAGAAAGGAAAATATTTATCATACTTATTCCTCTTCGTAGAAATCGAACCCACAATCATCGGGCTTACACTTAAATGCCGTTCAACTGCGAGAACCTTATACGTAGAAGTAAACACATTCGAGAAAAGGAAAAATTCTCATCTCAATTGATTGAGATGCTCGCTCCCGGCGATGCCGATGTGACGAACGCTACGTACGTACGACCTACTCGAATATTTGCTGTAGATATCGTCGGCCTAACGAAGCTTACCTAGCCTGCTTACTGTAGCGTTATGTTAGACATTTATAATTTTATACAAAATTTTATGTTCAAATATTGAAATTTCGTTAGTGTTTGATGAAAATTATGTAAAATGGTTATTGGTTGGTTCAAAATAGGAAATTATTATAAATATAGGATATTAATATCAATGCAGTGGGCCAGTGAAAAACTGAAAACGTATGTTGCATAAGCATGTTCTTCTTCATTCTCCATCTGACAGCATCGCTGGTACCTGCCACTCTGTGTATCTCTTCGCTCTCTTTCGTTAACTTAACTGTCTCCAGATATCCTCCAAACACACTTCATGGCAATAAGACAGGATTTCTCAACAAATTTTAATAGAGAAAAAATGGGATTTTATGACGTTCTATAACACCGAACGAAGTTGCGGACTAAACTGGTATTCCAATTAAAACATAAGCTTAGTAAAGCAATACAATTTAATGGTTCAATTAAATCCATACTGGAGGTGGCCGGTGGATGCTAAAATTTCCAATATCGTAACAAGGTCAGATTAATTATAGCACTCATTAGACACGTTCGCAATAAACTCGGCCTACTAAACCAATATAATTAAATTAAATATGTAATACGTACTAATTACGTATAAAAAATATTTACAAAGCTAAAAATATTTATGGTTTTGAGGATATGCAAGTGAGTGATTTTAGACGCGACAGGTTGCAGGTTCGATTCCCAGTCAAGAAATGGAATATCAAATATTTTTATTTTTTCGCTCTGGTGTCGCGTTCCTCTGCTCCACAAGCAATGCTTCTAGAGTTCGGTGGAAAGTGGAGAGTGAAGTATCTTAACTATAGGCTTTATGCGGGACACAGCGTAAAGCTGAAAATACAGAATTTAAGGTTATATCGAACAGATATCTGATAAACAAATTTATACATAAAAGAAGCAGCTTCACGCTTTTCCCTGCATAGGGGGAGGCAAAAGGAACCTAATGCTAAGACACTACATTTCCTACTCAACACCCAATTTTCTATTTCATGAATTATCAGTATGCGAAAAATATGTCTTAGCTTCATCCTGTATCCAGTGTATAACAACTAGTGTCAAGTCACTCCGTTACCCGCATACCACCCAATTTTCTGTATATTTTCACCCTGAACAAAATGTGTAAAACTAAAAAATAGAACGTACAGGCACAACACTACTCTATAGTAGTGTTTCTTCATAATCCTAATTAAAATTATAACAGTGACACACAGACGATTGGACTAACTAACTCATATAAAGCATAACACGCTATTATACGACATCGAAGTTTATTTCAACACGCATAAGGTTTTCTTTCCCTCTTTTCTTTTCACGTTCCCATTCTCCTTCACGCTGTCTGTTCCAACAGAAGTATTGTAGCCTGTAGGTACTAGTTGTGTTGTAATAACAAAGATTTATCTCGGCGTTCGTCTGTCGTAACAAAAACATTGTAAAGTTCGCATTGCAAAGGCATTGTGTCCTGTTTTCGCTTTATTTCCCAAGACAAGTGGTAGAGCATGGTGGTTCACAATTATGGCTTTTATTTTATAGTTTTTATTATATGAAAATGTTTATAGCACTTTTTATATCCATACCTATATTATAAATTCGAAAATAACTCTGTCTGTCTGTCTGTCTTTTACGCAATCAGGGCCAAACCGCTAATTCAATTGTGATAAAATACTCATATAGATATACTTGAGGGTCTCGGGATGAACATAGGATACTTTTATTTCTCATATTTGTAATATTTTCGATATATACCAATATATTAAGCTATTTATTAATTTGACATGCAATTTATTCCGCCATGTTAATAACAACCGTCATCAATCGTGCAACGATTTGCAAAGTTTTTTGTTAGAAAACGTCACCCAAAATGAGCTTGCTTAACGCATCTCTCTATTGGAAACTGAAAATAATTTCATAAATATTCGTATAGTCCAAGCGGGCGTAGCTGAGTTCGGGTCCACTAGCTTAGTATATAAGAAAGTTTATTTTAAGCACTTTCACATTTTTGTCTATATATACATTTATATTAAGAATTATTGAATTAAAATTAATTTAAAATGTCTCATGAATTTTTGCAATAAAAATAATTCTTTAGGATTCAAAACGAAGGTTAATAAAATTGTGATGAACTCATTTCATTATATCCTTACATTATAAAATATAGATAGATTCTTCCATATTCTTTGTAGTGTTTAAATTGTATTAAAAATAATAATTTTACAGCAAAAGTAACAATTATTCTGTACACTGCCAACCATTGTTAGTTGCAGCTCTTGCCCTTAATTAATGGGAATGACTTTTTTTTTCATTATTCTAGTACTATAATGAGCTGTTATTTAATTTGTTTTAATTATTACTTTCTTAGATATTAAGAGAGGTTATTTTAAATTTTCATATATTTTTTTAATTTACTAAAACTGTTTTAAAATATTTAAAACTTTTCTTTTTTTGTTATATATTTTCAATTTTCATAGAAGGGTGGGTACCTAGAGAGAAGCTAGTCTCAAGACAATAAATAGACTGGTCTAGACAATTCATCACTTCGTTTTCCACTATCAACCCGAATTTGAATTGAGAAGCGCAACCCAACGCCTTGTTTCATTTCCAAAGCGAAGCAAAGGGAAGGAAATAAAAAAAGATTCTTTGTATTTTCTATTTCTTAGATAATGTTACATATCTATATGTATTATAAAGCTAAACATTTGTTTTTTCAACGCGCTAATCTTAATATCATCTACTACATAGTTCTAATTGCAAAATTATTTTTGTGTCCATTTATCTTGGAACCTCGGGCACTTAGAATGGAAATACAAATCTAAATTTGTATTTCCATTTCTTCACTCTGGTGTCGAGGCAAAGCGCCACTCAACTCGTAATGCCTCCAAAATTCGGTGGAAAAAATGGGAACGGAGTGTCTTAACACTAGGTTCCCTCTGCCTACCCGCAGTGTATTGATTTTTATCTCGTACAATTTTATTATTTCTACAGCACTTATTCAGCAGTGCCATTATCCAAAAGGCTTGAATATTTGAAGATAATATATTCGATGAGTGTAGCTATCGACCGCGGCTGGCAGCCCGCCAGCTCCGGCCCGTGGATGCGCATCCTCTTTCAACGATTGCAGATCCATGGATTGTTTGCTCACATGTATTTTGTATTTACAGTCATCTATGAACTGGGGGTTTGATATTTTTTTAAATTATACTAATTGTAGATTTTATAATTTTTAATTAGCATCGGCATTTAATTATTTCATTCTAATAAATAAATAAATGGAGTACGGAGTGTTTAAAATTAGGTTCCCTCTGCCTACATTGCTGTGTGCAAGATAGCGTAAAGCTGATTCTAAAGCCGTTAGGTTCCACCACGCAAGTTACCGCAAAAGTTGGGAGCGGAATGTATTTAAAATAAGATCTCTTTGCCTACCTCGCAAAATGCGGGATACAACGTGAAGCTAAAAATACATTTCACGCATAATTCTTTGAAATATACATAAATCTAAAAAGAAATCCAAATATCGCATAAAAACCAAAAGAAATCATCAGGACAGTTAGGTAACATTCAGATAGCCAGATTGCCAGGAGTCAGCACTATATCTTACTTACGTGTGCCCATTTATTGTCCTAGATAGGTTTTTTGGTGTTTGTCTAAATCCTCTTTCTACGATGGGCCATTTTAACTGGCGTAATGACTGAGGCGCCGTAATGTATGGCCGCCAAATAGTCAAGATTGTGGCGGACGGCAATAAAGGAAATACAATTGTCCACGCAATTCTTCTTAGTTTCGTTCCAGAAAATAAGCTAAAGTATATTATACTAGCAGATCACTAGGCTTCGCCCGCTAAAACTTATTGTATACCCAAATTATATTTTTTTTAAAATAAATTGTAATTTATATGTTATCCTGATGTTTAAGCTATATTACTGTAAAGTTTCATCTGAATACGTTTAGCAATTTTTGCGGAACAAACATCCATCTCATAAACTTTCATATTTATAATATTAGTAGGATAACCCTACTATTATTGAAGCACCACTTCAACTGATGTTTTGAGGTTGCTTGGTCACATATATAGCGGCAGTCGCGTGAAGTGGATAACATGGTGTAAGCGTTTTAAAAGCTCTCTCTAGTAGCTTATTGTGTTATTATAGTATATAAAAATTGTTATTATGAAAGAAAACTTGAAGAACCGTTCTATTAAAGCTTCTGAGGCCAGTCATATCGCAGTATAAGGCGTGAGGCAACAGAATGTTGGTTCGATTTCCACTCGAGGAAATAAAATATTTCATATTTTCATTTCTGCAAATGTTTTTTCATTTCTTCGCTCTGGTGTCGCAGTATAACGCGGTGTTGAGTTGCACTCTACACGCAATGTCTCCTAAATTCGACCGAAAATGGGAAACAGAGTGTCTTAACACTAGAAGAAATGGAAATATAAACGTAAATAAATATTTCACTTCCTCGAGTGAGGATCGAACCCACGACCGTCGTGTTGCAGTCACACCCTTGTGCCGCTGCGCCACGATGGCCTCAATGTCACATTATACTTTAACATAATTGAAAATGGAAATCAAATTTTTCTCAATTTTTTTTATCTATTCTTAGCAAGTACATCTAGAGTAGGTCCTTGTATAAATAAACATTCCTTCGATAGTTTGTTATACTATTCACACCAGTTCTACTACGGTAGAGCAGGCGGCAGACGGCGCAGACCGGGCGACCACTGGAAATTACATTAACGAATTTTCCAAAGGGAATTTATGATGTTTCATATCAGAGGCCGAGGGTTTACGCTTATTGCGGGTTTTCGGGGCCAGCCACGATTGTTTATTGCCCTGTAATTCGTATTACCGCGTTATTACCAACAACACTGCGTTGGGAAATATTACGCAAGTTTCTACTGAACCTAATACGGTCGAGTGAGCTTGTTCAGGTGTAATTTTACCCTATTTGGGTAATTTATTACCTGATTATTTATTTTGGGATATTACTTTTTGCATACTGTGTACAACAGTTTCTACTCGTTTGATATGTACCTATAACAATTATACTAAGTAATAATTAATCATTACTTTTATTATTATTATTAGCTTTACGCTGAATCCCGTATATCGCAGTGTAGGCAGTGGGAAGCTGGTGTTAAGACACTCTCACACAGAATTTTTTAGTTTTCACTGCGTGATGAGCGGAGGTAATAAAAATATTAAATACTTCATTCCCCCCAGGTTCCCCCCAATCGAATCTACAACCATCGCGTTCCCAACGCATTGGGTAAGTAATATTACAATTAATATAAAATTGTGTTCTTCATTGTAGTCTTATAATGGCATAAAAATGAAAAAATTTTTTTTTTCTTATTGTCAATTTTCTTTCATAAGTGAATTTGATAAAAAATACAACATTTTTTGCATATTAGATGTTTGTATCTCATATAGCATACACTATGTATAAAGCATTTAAATATAACCGTTTTTCCCATGTAATTTCATGCATTTAAAGAAATCTAGTATAAAGTTCCACTTACCGCTTTCTACCCTGCCGCGTGTTGAGTTGAACTCTACGTTTTTCCATCAGACCCTTGAATTTAAGGCCGGCAATGCACCTGTAGCTCCTCTGGTGTTGCACGGGGTCGTGGGCGGAGGTGATCACTTACCATCAGGTGCACTTACCATCAGGTGACCTGAACGCTTGTTTGCCTTGTCCTTTTCCAAAAAAAATAAATAATTTAAATACAATAATTGGAATTAAAAATCAAACAATAACATTGTAGCATTTTCGAAACAACCAAAAAGCATAACGCTATATAAACCACAATACAATTATAGTAAATATGAAATAACTGACATAATTCCCCAATTTCGCTAACAAAATAACGATGAAGCGTGTTTCATATTCACAGTACGAAAACATTTTATGTAGATGAACAATTATTTCATTAATGAACTAATGTGTGGGGGAGCTTACAAGGATTTATATAGATCTATATGTTAATTTTCACGCGTATATAACAGGACAGGCAGAGGGAACCTAGTGTTACGATACTCCACTGCTCAGAAAGGTCACGTTAAAAGAAGAATCTCTGAGAGGGCGTGTATGATGTTCAATGAAGTGATAGAGATATACAGACAACGTACTCTCTGGCTACCCCGCTCGATAAAGCGTGAAGCAACAATGAAATTAAGGGGTACAACATGAGGGTAGAAGGGGGGAAGTGCCCTAGTATACCACCCCAGAAATATAACAAAAAATTTGCCCTGAAAAAATGAAAAGAAAAACAATATTCACCCGAACACATCTGTCCAAGGCCCCCCCAGAAAATATTACTAGTTACGCTGATTTTACGAATGGAACGAAAGGGATGATTGTCAGTACTGTCAGTAGCATTGGTCGAGAGTAGCTTGTATATGGTAATGGTATTAAAATTTGGCAAACTAATGGAATTGATTCCCATAAATTTCCATCCATTGCTCTACAGACTATACAATTTACGTTTTCGTTTGCGGTTCGAATGTCAATTGTGGTCCATTTGAATGCACATTTATTTAATAAATTTCAAATATTTAATAAATAGTCTCAAACATCTTTACTATGAAATTAAGTAATCTGTCATCCTTATTTGAGCTTCACGTTGTATCCCGCTTGTAACAGAGTAGCCAAAGGGAACCTGGTGCTAGGACCTTGATTTGGTTTGCCCAGTTTTTAGAGACATTACGTCGCGGAGCTTAATTCCGCGCTTTGTCTTGTTACCAGAGCGAGGAAAAAAGTCTTTTTTTTCCTGGAGTAGGAATCGAACCTGCTATCGCGTTTATAATCGGACGCTGTAGCTCGTGAGTTATAGATTCAATTTTGCGTATGTAACTGTTACAATTGTAATACAGTGCCGGATGTAGAGAAAGTGCTATAAAAGTGTGTATTAAAAGATCGCGCCGGCGATAAGGGGTTTATTGCGGAATAAATTTTTATAATATTCGCAATATAGGAGCAAGCGTTGCGGGTCCCGGGAGAGCATGCGATGTGGAGTGCGGCGCGAGGTACGTACTGAGGGCGATTCGTCTTAATATATTTGTTTTATGATAGAGTAAAACATTCAATTTGACGTTTATATAGTCAAGGATTATTTATTATTTTTTACATTATTTTTAAGAACAACTGAATCATGAATGTTAACATACTCTGTCATGTCCGTCCTACAAAGCTCAAAAAAGACAAACTGATACATATTATAAAGGCGTTTGGGGAAACACTTGCAACACCCTTCTTTCTGAGTGACCAGAAGGCCAATTCCTACATTTGTAGATTGAACCCTACGAGTGAAAGAGTAACTCTACGAGGACATCATGAATATTGCGTTAAATGCAAACAAAATAAAAATATAAAATTATTACACAAACTTTTAAGGGTGTTAGAAAACACACTTGCTTAATTAACAATTTATTACTTTTTATTTACTTCTTTTTTGTGCTATTTGTATTTTTTTATTATCTGTATGCAATAAAGTATAAACTAACTAAACTAACTATTTTCCTGAAAAAAGTCCCGCTAGAGTTATGTAAATATTTGCTTCGTATTTTGAAAAAATATCTTGAAACCAAATATTAATTAAGGCTGACAATTTCAAAACTTAATTTTATTTCTTATCGAGTCGCCCATAACTTGCACCACCCCCAATTCGCACGTTTAGTCGAGCTGTAACGGGGTATAACGCAATAATACATTCGCATCGTATTCAAAAATAACTGCCTATGCATGTATTTGTATCTACATACAAATATACAAGCTATATGTACTTAAAATATGACTATGAAATTGTCGTAGCAGGTAAAACATTACTACCGGTGTCTAAATAAACCTTTTTTATATTTCTATATTTATACGTTTTTAGGCTTAGGGAATCTAGAGTTAAGACACTTTGTTCTTCACTTATGAGTTGTTTTATTTTTACCATAAAAGGAAAATTAATAATATTGACTTCAAAGCTGACATCATAAGTTAATGTTAAGCTTCATTTGAAAGTCCGTTTGTGAGGTTAATTCACTGAGTTGGTGTCTGTTTTAGTCTAGTTACGATAATAAATTCTTGTTTTACTAAGAATATTGATGTTTACTAATGATTTTATTTTATAAGAATTTATGGAATGGGTTTGTCCCAGTTCCGTTAATCAATACACAATGTTTCTAGAATTCGGCAGAAAGTGAGGAATGGAAGTGTTTTGATTGAAACTGTAGTCCTAACACTAGGTTCCTAGGTTCCCTCAGCCTGGGTGGACACAACAAACAAGATAACAAGGTTGCTGTGCTTAGGATACAGCGTAAAGCTAAAAAAGATTAATAATCTCTTAAAAGTAGGTATAGCCACATTACAGCCATAAAGGTAATTTTTTTTATAATTATGTATATTGGAATGCATGTATGTACATTAGTCCCCATCACATAACCGCGCTGCATGATTGGTTTCCCAAATCGCTCCCGTAGTTCGAGCGTATCGCCATTATTTGAATTTTAGATTACTTTTTGTTCAAAAATACTCGTATATGTGTATTTGTGTCCATTTCATTCTGCGTAAACGTAAAACTTAATTTGACGTGTCCATTAATGTTGCGAAATGCCCACAGAGAGACCGATTTTGTTTTACGTTTTTTTATATATAATTGTAACTGTTGTAGTAATAATAGTAAATACTAGTATGTGGGTAATATCTATAAAAAATTTTTTTCAGGGTTCCATAGCCATTTCGTGTAATGTCGGAGTCGTGATGGCTCATATTTTTTAAATACTATAGTAAAATACTATAATATAGCTTTACGCTGTATATATGAGGGTTAGCAGAGGGAATGGAATGTTAAAACGAATTGAGTGAATTTTATTTAATAGATTGCGTGTTAAGTTGCACATTTGTTTTGGGACTAAAGCGAAAAAATAAAAATAATGAATTCCCCCGTCAACTGAACCCAGAACCGCTACATTTCCAGTCAGATGCTGTGCCACATGTATTTTAGTAATATTCGATTTATTTTAGCTTAACAATGTACCTTACAAGGCAGGCAGCAGCAGAATAGGCAAAGAAAACTTGGAAGCCCAGTGTTCAGACTCTCTGTTCCCATTACGACACTTCCGTTCCCCATTTTTAACGATGTATTTTACTATATTATTATTTTTAAATGTAATCAAATATGCAAATCCATACATTTTGTTTACGCCATGCGGGCAGTAAAAGGGTGTAGGAATGGACAAGGGTTGGTAGAGGGGGTGTCGCTAACAATGTTAAATCGAACTCTTAACCTTCGAGGGAGACTCTATTAATGAAATCTGCATTGGGTACAACTGGGAAATTTATAATATACTAGAGAACTGCTCGCGGCATCGCCCGCTTGAACTATACGATTATTTATTTACTAATCTGTACTGCTTTCGTATTCTAATAAAATTATAATAATTTTAAAGATAACATGTATAAATGTAAACTAGAATTTTTATCGTATTCAAAAAAAAATTGTAGATTTTTTCGAATAAAACGCTTATAAATATTGTTTTTTTTTTTATTAAAAACACATTTACACTTGTACGCTAACAATATTATATTTGAAACAAAAAAATATATATTTTACTTAAGGTAATTTTTTTTTATTTATAACATATTTTTTCCTCACTATAGTTTTTCTTTAGTTTTTTTACGTTGGTAGCGAGATGACTAAAGAATAATGAATGAAAGAAAAATGCAGTAGCGACGCAAACGCTTCATAAAATATAAGCAGTCAGCTAGATGAGCTTCTCTTATAAAAGTAAGAATTTAATAAAATATATTCAATTTAGAACAACATGGTATAATTTTAAATTTTGTTTAAAAGTAAAAACTTTTTATTTTTATTGTTTTTTTTTTTCTATATTAATATTGTAAAGCTCTCGACATTGAGTTCCGCCAGTCAACACGCAATGCCTACAAAAAATCGACGGAAAGTGGAGAACGGAGTATAACACTAGATTATCTCTGCCTCATGTTCTGCCTATAAACGGATTAGTTGCGAGTTCGATTTCTACTTGGGAGAATGAATTATTTTTATTTCTTCGCTCTAGTATGAAGACAAATCGCCGTGCTGGGTATGTTAACACTAATTTTCCTCTACCTTTTATAAAGGGGCTCAGAATAAAAGTACAATTTAGTACAAAGCTTTATTCGTCCGTCCACTGCGACGTCTCAGACTAGACTGCTATACCAAATTAAAACACTTTACAAGAAGCCTTAGACAATTATGCTTTTAAGCGGGTAGATAACAATATGACTCACTGACAAATATTGACAAGTCTCGACAAGAATACAAAATAATGTCTATACAATTATATGTAACTTATATAAACTCTAACAGCTCGGCCTTCCTGAAGAGAGGCGAGTCCTCTCGCAACAGCATTAACATTAAATAACTAAGCAACTTATACTAATGCATATATTAACTTACATTATACCAAATATTACTTTAATTTATCTGATTAATGCTACATAATACAATAGTCGTTATTATTAACGTTAACGTTATTTTATTCATTAGCATCATACACACTTAATAATTGTTTACTATTTACTCGATGGTCAAAAAAAAAAACAAAACAAAGTTGTAAATGAAGCTCTTTTAACCGGACCAATCGCGGAAAAGTCCGCGATCACGGGCAGACTGAGGTGGCATTTGTCTGTCAGTTGACTACTGCCAACGATTTCCTAATTTCCTCGCGTACTGCCCTGAACTCCTGCAGAATGAGCTGACTGTATCTGGCCTTCTGCTATGGCAGGTTTGTGATTTCAAGGATGTTAGTCTTCTGACAACGCTGGCGGTAAACTGGCAGCTTATTCTGATGAAGGGAATTCTTCCCTTGGCGAAACTAGTCCCCTAGGTGATCAGCGCCGCAGATGCTCTCTGAAACAAATATTTGCCAACGGTAGATAACTGTGTAGGGTAGTGGTGCAATTCACCATTGAGGTATCTATTCGTGTGCGTGGTTTCCTATATATTGTGTGGCCTATTGTGTCATTGGGACACAACAAGGGAAGCTAAGGAATTACTTGCCTGTAATACTATTGTGAATTGAATATTGTTATTAATGAAATGAGATGGTTCAGGAATATGTAAATATTGTCCATACGTAAAATTGTAAAAGTATCATCTACGTACCGCTTAAATATCCTAGGTAGACAAGGCGCAGAGCTAAGAGCCATCTCCTCAAAGTTCCGCCACACAAGCAAACCCATAGCAATTCACATTCTACCTCCGCACTGACTAAATCACGGGCCTATGAATGCTGCAATCTGCTGGGGATA
>JAEBDU010013034.1:0-30428 GCA_016802625.1 Heliconius numata
ATTCTTCGTAAAATGAGGCTGAACAAATGTCCATAGTAATATAACTGCATAACATCAAAAGTTAACACAGTCCATATGAATATAACCGAGACGAAATCACCTATAAAACTGAACGTTACAAAATTTAAACAAAAACAAATTATAAGTACTAAAATCGTCTTTATAATATAAATAGGTTTTGTATCAGATATATTCAATTTTAATTCATCATCAAATTGATTAAGCTCTTCAAAAATCATATATAATCTTCTATGAAATATATTTTCCAAGAAAGTGCAACATGAAAACCGACATAAATCAATAAATCTAATAAACAGTATGATTACTGGTAAATAGCTTCTAAAACAAGCGAAAATAAGAAATAAATTAAGAATTATATAATAACATCTTAATAGCCATATGACTTTTTTATTGGTAATGTTTAAAATAGAGATTTTATGTATTCCAAATATACACCCCAAATATATTAGACATTTTGAAATAAAGTCTATACGAATTTTTGTATTTATATTTTTAGATAGCACAAAATTATTGACCAGCACCGATGAAGACATGTTTCTATGACGCAATGTAATTTCAAACCGTATCTTCTATAGCTGCATCGAATAGCGTGCAATTAATTACAATGAAACTCATTTGTTTAATAGTGTTTCTTATCATGAATTGAATATTGTATTAAGTAAAAATAACACAGGCATATAGGTTCATGGTATCAGTAACCGCCAAGCAACAATTATTGTAATTGTTTCAATTTTATTTTAATTTTTTTTAGCTTTACGTTGTATTTCACACAGGGGGAATATGGGAACCTAGTGTTATTATATTCCTTTCCCATTAAGAAACTTCCGTTCCCCACCTTTAGTTGAATTGAAGATGTGAAAATATAAATGAAAATAAATATTTTATTTCCTCGAGTGGAAATCGAACCCACAACCAGTCGCGTTTACAGTCACATACTTTTGCCACTGTGCCGTGATAGCCTCAAATATATAAGTAATATATAAAATTAATCACTCAAATTCTCATTTCGATAATAGTGTTTATATGACGAATCGTACAATATTTATGACATTTCGACAACCACATATTAATATAATATTTAAATTTATTATTTTCTCATTAGAAACTTACTTTAATAGGCTGTCATTTACTTCACAGCTTCAGCTATCCCGCTTCAGCAGGGTAGACAGAGGTAACCTAGTGTTAAGACACTCCGTTCCCCATTATCCGCCGAATTCAAGAGACATTGCTTGCAGAGTGGCGGAACTCCACTTATTAATTTACGTTACGTATTTTCTTTATTGAACTTATACTGTCTTACGATCTTCGTACACTTTACATCGCACACTTTGTACTGTTTCTTTATGACACTTTTTGGTGAAAACGATTTCGACGTCTAAAGTTTTAAATAAAAAAAGAAAATTGGGGTCGTTTGGTAGGTGATAAAAATATTAATATTTAGGACTAAAAATGTATTCGTAACTTTACATGATAAAAAAACAATTTTTAATTATTTTTAGAAGTTAGTCACATTTGATAAGCATGAAGGCAATCTAATAACTGAGGATTCTAACTTTATCGAATTGAAGTATTATGATAACATAAGTTATTAAAAGAGCCAGGAACTTAAAGGGTAGTGTTACGTTAATGTCGAACATATGAAAAAGAGAAAACGACAAATTGCGAGTTTCTATTAGTGACAGCATAGCTCGTGCAATACCTCGATCTGATTTATCTGAAAAAGATAAAAAATATGCATTATTTTTTATTATCTCTAAGTTTTAAGAAGAAGAAGAAAATATTTTGATACCTATCCACGGGACAATTATCCATTAGTAAATAAAAAGGAAATAGATTATGTTAAGAATGAAAACAATGGTAAAATATTTTCTGAATTTGTAGGTTTCCGATGAAAAATGTATGCTATAAAAGTCGAAACTAATTTTATAAAAAAAACCAAAGGTGTCAATAAATATAAAAGTTTAACAAAAAAGTTGAAGTAAGATATTTTGGAAAGACTAAAGGCGAGATAAAGTATTTTCAATCAAGCTTAGAAAAGGAAATGAAATGCAAAATATTAATCATAAGAAATTAAAGATTATCGTGAAAAGTGGTAGGAAAGATATAATGAACTATGTGAAGGGTAATTGTCAATTAAAAAATTATATAAACAAAATTAATGTAAAATGAGTACCTAATGCATTCTCGTACAGCTTACTGGCTAGAGTTTCTTTAAGTGTACATACTTCAACGCCCACTCGGTCTGCAAATACACATGGTACGAACAAGGGTAGCAACTGAACTAGAATGAACGCTATATTATAGTAAAAAAATGATATAGCCACCTGAAAAATACATAGAAGATCAATTTGGTTCATACAAATTATTTATCTATATTACATTTTAAAATAGAATGGGACTCACCTGTCCATCTAAAAGATATTTAAACGAAAAATAACACAATATCAAAGTTTTAATAAACGTGGTCGTTAAAAGAACCAGGAGCTGTAAACATATAACAATCTTGTTAATATGGACTATGGTATAGTATTTACTTAATTTTAAATTAAATAAAGATTTAGATTTAATATTATAATTCTTTTTTATTCACTAATAGATAATGATAATTTTCATAATCAACAATTAATATACCAAATATAATAAAACTAGTAATACGTACTTGCCATTTAATCGCACCAACAATACAGTCGTGTATAAATATTATTTTATTATACATATTAGATAGATTTTGAATTGTATTTTTTGGGGCTAAGTTCATATTAGTTCTGAGATCATATTTTTGAAAATAACTTGTGTCGATCACACATGGACTTTTTGGATTTAAGAGCTGAATATGTTCAGTAATAAATTTTAATCTTGGTATGACGAGACTAAGCAAGTGCCCTTGATAATGTAATTCCAATATATTAAATATTATTACAGCCAATATATATAAATCGTTTATACTATATCTTTCAAATGAGAAATGTCTTGTTATAAATATGAAACCTACTAGAAGAAATAATATAATTTGATAAATAAATAAATAAATATTTTTAAACGCTTTATATTTAAACTCTACATCGAATTTCTCGAGCTCGTCATATAACGTATATAGTCGTCTGTGTAAAATATTACCTAAAAGGGCACAAGTTGTGAAATAAGTGAAATCAATAAGCCGAAGTAAGTTAGAAATTAGTATAGCGTTTGTTCGAAATATAATAAATAGAAACAGTACATTAACAAATATAAAATGGCATCTCATAAAAAATAGATTTCTTTTATTGATAGCAATATTAAGCATGGAGATTCTGTACACGCCAAATACAAGCTCTGAATATATGAAAAATTTTGATATGAAATCCAAATTCAATTTTTTATTATTTGTATTTTTTTTATTTACGAAATTATTAATTTGACACAGGGGTTGCGTCATTTTTGTAAGCAAATACGTAAGCACAAACAAGCGGTAGCGGTAGTATTTCATCAAGCACTCACATCGTACGACTTCTATTAAAAGGTCTGAATGCTCATTCGCTTAATAGTATTTTATCATTACAATTATTAATATATTTTATGCATACTGTCTATAAGTTCATTATTTATTGTGAAGTAAAAGGCTTTTTATCTTAATTAAATAGACCTTTTTTTGTAGTAAAATATCTAAATTATGAATTTCAAGGAATTTTATGTTAATGTAAGCTTTATGATTGGGCTGACAGAAACTTTAAATGACATGAAACAGGTTTATTTGTGAAATGTACAAAAGTTATTATATACGCAAGTCTAAGCTTATAATGACCGAGTTTCAGGGGCATAGAAAAATATTATCGCCTGAGGTCAAGGGTCCAAAAAGTAAAAAAATATAGATATTTCATAGAAAAAAATATATTTGTAGTTTATTATATACGCAATATAAGTTTATATGCCCGCAAACTTAAATTTGTTAACTTTATTCGCCGTATCATCAAAATCTATAAGGTATTTCCCAATCACAATCCTGAAATTGATAAAGAAACCTTGGCCAGCCCGAATAGCGCTTGGCAGGTTTTGTCTTTAAATAAATAGACATTCGCATATTTCAAGCGGACGTAGCCGTACGAGGGCCTCTAGTTTTAAATGATTTGCACAGATATACAAATGAAACACCAAAATATCGGTAATTCGGTACTGATGAAACTAATTTATTTAGGATCAGAATTTACTACCTTATCGAATTGCAATATCATAACTAGGTATGTAAGCCAAATTGCCGTAAGCTTGCACGGCAGGGAAATATCTATGAGGAACATGTCAAATAGAGAAAAAGATAGGTTTCGTTTTTCAATGAGCATAAGGAAAGTACGCGCAGAACTGCGATTTGATTTATCTGAAAGAAAAAAAATAGGAAATTATTTATAGTATATTAGACATATTATAATATATTATATTAGACTGGTAACGAGGCAAAGTGCGGCGTTGGGTTTCGCCACTCAATACGCAATGCCTCCAGAATAGCGGGAGCGGTGTGTCTTAACACTAGGCTCTTTCTGCCTACTCTGCTACATGCGGGATACAGCGTGAAACTGAAAATACACTACACGTTTACGCTATCATTGAGCTTAATAAGTGATTATATGAAATTATTTTTGTTAGTTGAACAAAAATAGCGAAAATATTTATAAAATTTATCGAAATTATATATTATAATTAATTATTATATAGCGAAATTATATATAAAAATAAGCAATACAAACCTAAAGTATTCTCAAAAATTCTAATCGTCAGGTACTCTTTGAGCTTGTGTACTTCGCCGCAAATGCCCTCCGCGTACACACATAGGGCCAATAATGGTCCTAGATCGATTATACATATAGATATATGTCTAAATACAAGTCCTGACGTGAACTGAAATATTTCTTTCTTTGTTCTTATTTAGGTTTATTTTTTAAAAAGTATTTTTTAAATTGCTTACTTACGTCATCAGATATGATGGTCTTTACTACTAGAAATGAGAAGCACAATATGGTACTAAATGTAGTCATAATCAATAGAAGCATCTGTTAAACATTTTTAATTGATAATTGGCGACAAAAATAAACTTTTTCTTTTATTTCCTACTAATGATAATGGATTAGCTGATAAAGATCCTTTTATACATAAAAGAGACAAAGAGAAAGAAATCCTGGCAATCCCTGCACGGCTTCGCCCCTTACTATACGAATATTCATTTAATATTATTTAAGTGTAATTAACAAAAATTGACATCGTAGCGCAGCGGCACAAGGGTGTGACTGTAACGCGACGGTTGTAGTTTCGATCCCCACTCGAGGAAGTCAAATATTTATTTACGTTTATATTTCCATTTCTTCGCTCTGGTGTCGAGGCAAGCGCGGCGTTCACTTCTGCCAATCCACACACAAAGCCTCTAGAATTCGACAGAAAGTGGGGAAAGGAATGTCTTAACACTAGGTTCCCTCTGCCTACCACAGTACAGCGTGAAGCCGATTTGCCAATTAGCAACACATTTTCATTCATTCATTATTATTTATATACAACACAAATATTGTATGTTTGTACATAACATATGTATGTCTTAGAATTGGAAATATTTGGATTACCTGACATCTAATTGCTTCATTTAAATATTCAAATGCGATTATAATTCTGTTGTAGAACTCCATTATTTTCTCCATGTCAACATATTTGTTCACATTGTTTTTGTCGTCCTGATAAGATGTTGCCATATATCTATATATACACTTCAGCCGTTGAACAATCAAAATAAATAAATGGGTGAAAAAATTTAACTCTAGACTACGAAATGTTTTTGATAGAATCCAAAGACATGATACAAAAAAATCGTGATATGGAATTTGAAAGTGGAAATTTATGACTAAACAGATTGTTATGGAAACGTGGATAAAGTTAATTATGTAATATTTCTTGTTTCTATCTTTATTTTCCTGAAATCCAGTTTCTTTATCAAATTTATTTAGCTCCAAATAAAAATTGAGCAATTTTTTATGAAATATATAACACAGAACTGAGCAAAACGTGTATTCAATGAAATCTATGGCCACAAGAAATAGTAGTATGACAGCTGAAAAATTATTAAATGTATAGTAGTATAGGAATAAGTAGAAACCAGTGATGAGTCCCGCTATTGGAAACGTAAAATATTGCTTCGTACCACCCAACACTGATAATCGATTGATGCCCACTAGAAATTGTGTTATTATGAATACTTTAGAAATGTTATCTATTTCAACAGAAAAATTACTCTTCGCGGTCATAAAGGTGTTGACTCGCGGTGGCGGTGGTGACATGGTGTCAGCCAGGTACTGTATGACATAATAAAAACATTACACCTTAATGTTTTATTTTAGTTTAACTTCGACTTTAAGCGCTCAATATCAGTAAATTTTATCAGCTAATACACTATCGAAAGGCTATTTTGTTTGATGAACAAGTATCGGTAAATATAGATCTATCTACGGCACTTAAAGCTTAAAATATATATTGAATGAAATGTTGGGAATGGTATTCAGTCCTAATAACTGGTTGATGTGTTATATTTTACTAGCGACCTCCCCGCGGCTTCGCTCGCTTTGACTACTGAATTATTTACTTGATATACTGAATTACGTTTCTGTTTTAATATAGAATGTATGTTTGCAAACAAATTTAACATTAATATTGTGAAAATTATTAAAACCTTAGGGTTGCATTTTCGTAGTTCCCATAAGGATATTCAATTGTGTTGAAAAAAAAAACAATTTATCTATAAATATGTGAACAAAAGACACAAACAACAGAAAAAATCATAGATAACAGACTACCTACTATTCTCTTAACCTAAAATACGTAAACGTAAATATGTACCCTACTATGTGGCAATGGATTACATTTGACATTATAATTATTTAGATAGCTCCAAAATACGTGCAATTGTTTTTAAATCTACTTCTAAGCCAGGCACTGAAGTATTCTCTCGTCCAGCTCCTTTCTTCTAGTGCTGGGGAACAGCATCAGAGCGTTGGTCCTCTGGCCATGGTCTATATCCTGAGGGATGTGTACCTGCCCTAGAGCAGACACAGAGAGGGAGGATTGTGAAAGTTTTGTTCATTGTCAAATACGTATTTATAGTATATTAAAAATCTATAATTAATAAAAATTACAATATAATTATATAATTAATAAAAATTACAAGAAATCTACATTATTCCTTATAAATAACAGTAATCCAAGCGGCTATAAATCGTTGATTGCAATGCCTGACGTCGCGAACATTGGTGATGGTTCAGTGCTGACGTTTGATCGACGAACTATAATTTATTCAATTCTGTGCAATGTGTGTGCTGAGTACGTTCAGTCATTTATTATCGTTTATCATTTACAGTATCAATTTTAAATTTTATCGATCTTAAAAGTTCAGCTTCACGCTGTATCTCGCATACCGCAGGGTAGGCAGAGGGAACCTAGTGTCAAGACACTCCGTTCCCCATTTTTTGCTGAATTCTGGAGCAGTGGCGTAGCTAGGGGGGTGCGAGCGGTGCGGTCGCACCGGGCATCAAAAGGAAAAGGGGCATCAAAGTCGACGATCAGTTTGTTTTTCTTTGTTTTTTAGACCTTAGACCATTTTAAAGGGCATCAAGTCCTCTAAGCCGCACCGGGCATCAAAAGGAAAGGGGCATCAAAGTCGACGATCACTTTGTTTTTTTTTTTAGAACTCATCAATAGGAAAGGGGCATCAAGTCCCCTAAGCCGCACCGGACAGCAAATACCCTAGCTACGCCACTGTTCTGGAGGCAATGCATGTTGAGTGGCAGAAGTTAACGCCGCTGTTTACGCTCGACATTATTACGCGTGGCCGAACTATTTCAGGCAACGCTCTTGGGGCTTCTGGGCTACGTCCCGAACTGTGTTGGGTATGCGGTCAGATCAAGTTATGTCGTACAACCACCTCAACATCTTCTTTTCCGTGATGTGAGTCTCCTGAGTGTGCCGAGTTAGTGCTGGCCAGCTTTCACTGCCGTATGAAAGAACCAGTCAGATCTTGCTCTTGTATATCAGCCTCAGCTGCATACCAAACCTTTGACCTCCCGCCATATGACCCAGGCATTGCTTATTAAATATTTAGGATTTTATCGTTTTTATGCTTCAATATAATTAAAGATTGCTTAAAGTTCAATTTGGCTAGTCGACATTTTTCTTCCTAATTGAACCGATTTGGGGAAATCGGACTTTTAGGGGAATTGATAGCATTACTATCCTAAATTCTAAATTACTTTGAAAGAGATAGGTCGTTTCAATTGACAGGATTACGAGTGAAGCGATAAATACAAATAATGTCTATGAGTTTTGTAATGGTAGGCCGTAATTAGAAATGTATGCCTACCCGCTAGATTAATGTCAACTTTAAGATTATTGTTCGTTGAAAAGCTAATAAAAAAATAAATGGGTCTGTCATATTTACTTCATCTGATGATGGCTTATGTCGTTTGAGGTTATCGTGGTGTACTTGCACAATAGTGTGAATGTAAGTGCGATAGGTGCGGGTTCGATTATCATTCGTGAAAATGAATTATTCGAATAAAGCAAAGCATGGCGTTGAGTTCCACCACTTAACACGCAATGCCTCGAAATTTCGGCGTGGGGTACAGAGTGTTTTAGCAACGGGTTCCCAAGACCCCTCTGCCTATTCTGCTATATCCGGGATATAGCGTGAAACTGAAAAGAAAAAAAAATATAGTACCTTTTTCCTAACATATTTTGGCAAAAAAAATATGGTAAAAGAATTTGCGAAAATACTGTCGTTAACGAAGACAAATAGTATTGTATCGTGACAGACGCAATAAACACTGTACAAGGCTTTGTTCAGTATCTTTATATTTCTTTATTAGGCATTCATTTGTACGGCTGTTGTGATATTTTTTTTGAATTCTTAAATTCTTAAATATTTTTTTGAATTCTTAAATTCTTATGTAGTATATAACAAATGTCTTATATTGTTGAAGACAAAACAGATATACTCGTACCTATATGGCTGATTGTCAGGAACTAATTCAGCGACCAAATTAATTTTGATTAATATTGTAACGATTTTATATATTTTTATTTATAATTGTTGATATTATTCTTGTTTTGATACAAACATAACCACAAATAGTGTTTACTGTATACATTTATAACGCAACCTGAAATTCCTGAAATAGTGAACGTATAAATTCGGTTTGTTCTCAATATCAGATAATTGTTGATAATAATTAGTAGATTATTAACAATTTATTTTCATTTTATTTCTTAAATGAGTTTAAATCCGCAGAAATGCCAACAAATCCCTCAAATATCCTCACCTAATGAAGGATACGTAAAGGATACGTTAACGTCAAATTTGTCCTTTAAGTTTGGGCTCAATTAACCTTTTCTAACTAAAACAGATAAGTTATATGTCTATTTGAGCAGATATCGTATTAAACTAGAAAGTACCCCACTGTAGGTATACCCTATGTTTGTGGATTCTATTTCCATTTATAGGTATAATATGTTTTTTTTATTTATAGGACCTATTATCATTTATTAATTACGATTTACAATTAACGACGATTAATGATCCTGAGAGACGGACGGCATGTGGACAGATTTCTTTAAGGTACGGAACCCTAAAATACGGACAGGCATGTGGACAGATTTCTTTGAGGTACGGAACCCTAAAATTTCAGTAAAAAATGTCAAAAAAAAACCTTGCAACTATTTTGTAACTACTTTTTCATCAATATTAAGATGTGTACGAAAACCTTATTTCTGTTCTAGCCATCACAATTCTGTAAAAACCTGATGTGCACCACTAATTGTATCCTCTTCCCCCCGGACCACCGTAAGGTGCAAACGTGTCTATAGTGTCTGTGTTAGTTTTATTTACAATTTAAATGGATGAATAATATCAATTCATCTAATTTTATTCGCTTAAAATAATAGGAGATTATAAGTTCTAAGGAGATCTATCGAAAGTCAACATTGTTCCTGCTCGCCTGGTACTTCTTACTCCGCCCATGTGAGTCTATACATCTTATAATATCTGCGCAAACGCACGCCCAGTTACTTTCACCTGTTGAATGTCGTCTACGCCTCCTTAACGTAATTGGCACATCACTTGTCAAAGCGACTGGATTTTTTGTCTAATCGCCTCTGCACTTATACAATCCTAGTAACTCAATATGGAAAAGGCTTTAAATAAATCACTATCTGACACCGAAATTAACAAGTTGGAATCAAATAACACCCCTCCTAACTTTGTTTCAACTAGAAATAAGAGGAAACGAGATGACGAAATATCATCGATTGAATTTTGTGCCTTCAAGGAGGAAATGAAAAACATGATTTCCAGTTTATTATCATCGCATAGTCAGGATTTTAAGAAAAACATAGCTATATTAAAAGAAATACAAACAACTAACAAAAATATAGAAAGTTCCATAGCGTTTTTATCTTCGCAAAATGAGGAATTTCAGAGCAAAATTTGTTCTTTAGAAAATCAGATAAAAGAAGATAGAAAATACATAACCATTTTGGAGGATAGAATAGAAGAAATGCAGAGAGAAAATCGTAAATCTAATTTTGAAATTAAAAACGTGCCGAAACAAACAAACGAAACCAAAGAAGACTTGATTAATATTGTAGAATCCTTATCGGACACCATTAACTGCAACCTAAATATATCTGATATTTGTGATATATATAGAGTTCGTACCAAAAAGGAAAATGTACAAAATACCCCGATTATTGTTGAAACCTCATCCGCGCTATTGAGAAACAAAGTTGTAAAATTATGTAAAACGTTTAATACTAAACATCAAAACAAACTGTGTGCCAAGCATCTAGGCCTGCGTTCTTCCTTGGATACTCCAATTTTTGTGACTGAACAACTGACTGCCAAAGGATCACGCTTATACTTTCTAGCGCGGGACCTTGTTAAGACTAAGAGTTATAAATATTGCTGGACAGCCTACGGAAAAGTCTATATAAGAAAAGAAGACTCATCTCCAATAATACTAATAATAAACGAAGCTCAAATTCACAAACTATTACAAGGAACATGACTAGCTTTGTCATTTATTTTTCACTGTCTACTGCTAAAATATGTTTCTAGGACTTTACTAAGTATTCCAAACTTATATAATATTTCACTAAAAATGTTTATAATAGTTTTTATTCTTATATTGTTTTACATAGGTTCTTATTATATTGTCTTTGTAAATTATTGGGCAAGCAACATAATTAAGATATTACTTGTACTAGAATTCACGCTTCTTAAATTAAACAACAGACACATAACAAACATATACATACATACATCTATATTGAAGACTCGCCTATTGGTATCGAAAATGGTCTACATGTATATGTATTGTATTACTTTCAAGTTTACTCTGGGCTTAATTCTAATCTTGTTACTTTACCCCATACTTATTAGCACCCTGTTTATTTTTGTAACTTTTAATGGATCATAATTCACTCGAGACGTTAAAAGAATTCGACCAAACAGCGATCTCATACTCTACACAATGTGATGTCGAAGATCTTACCAATATAAAGCTTGTACACAAAGGTGATTTTACGGTTGTGACGCAAAATATAAGAAGCATTTATAATAACTTTAATGATTTTCTAATAACATTATCACAATTTAACTTCAGTATTGATATTTTGGTTCTGACCGAATGTAGACTGAACTCATCAAAAGAAGTACCACGTCTCGATAATTATAATATATTCACAACATCTCATCATCTTAATCAGAATGATGGTGTCGTTATTTATGTCAAAAAATCTCTAAGAGTAAATTTGAAAGAGATTAGACTGGAACATGCTTCTTGTTTGCAATTAAACATGGACGAAACTATTATCTTAGGAATTTATAGGTCTCCGTCGAACCCAAACGCAACTAACTTTATTAATTCTTTAAATGAGCACCTAGAGACTATTAAATCTTATGGAAATATTATAATAACCGGGGATATAAATATAAATATTATTAATAAGCTAAATGAGAATTCGTATGAGTATAATAATAGATATAATTATCTCTTGATGCTCTCCACACATGGTCTTCTTCCGGGACATTGCCTTCCTACCCGAGGTAACAATTGCCTAGACCACTTTATTTTAAAATTAATCAAAAATAAGTATTCTCCGTACATTGCAGTCATTAACAGTTCCATAACGGATCATTCTACAATCTTCTTAAAACTTTCTTTATTGAGTAATGTAAATCGATGCCCCAAAACAAAAACCTATACTAATTTTAACATGGCTCTGTCAATTTTGATTGAAAAAAATTTACCATCTCTATTAGATTGTGAAGACCCTAACTTACTTATTAAATTCTTAATCAGTAAAATTACCGACTCATTAAAGGAAAGCTCTTATGTTAAGCATATCTCGAACAAAAATCGTACCATTAAACCCTGGATGACCGCTGGTATTCTGCGATGCATTAGGAATAGAAATAATTTGCAAAAGAAAGTAAAAAACAACCCGCATAACGAAATTCTATTAATTACTTATAAAAGATATCGTACTCACTGTAATAATCTAATAAAAAAAGTAAAACGCAAACATGATAGAGACCTGTTACTTTCATCAACTAAAAATATTAAAATGCTTTGGAAAAATATTAAAACAATAGCCCCATTAAAACCCTCTAAATCTAATAATGATGGCCTATTAAGCATTAAACTGACGCCTATTGAATCTGTTAACTTCGTTAATAGTTATTTTGCAAATATCGGTAAACAGCTTGCCGAAAATATACTTCTTAACTACCCTCACGCCAATAAACCTCCACCTTTTATAAAATCAACATCGTTTTCTTTTGGTTTGCTTGAGACAGATACTAATGAAATAGAATCGGTTATAATGACTTTAAAATCAGACAGTGCCCCTGGGTGGGACAACATTCCTACAACTTTTTTAAAATTAGCTTCCCATATACTTACTCCAATTATTTGTCACCTAGTAAATCTATGCTTTAAATTAGGAACTTTCCCTTACCTGTTAAAACAGTCTATAATAACCCCAGTCTACAAAGGAGGTGACTCTAATGATACAAGTAATTATAGACCTATCTCAGTGTTACCAGCTATTGCTAAAATCATAGAAAAGATACTGAACTCCAGGTTACTGGGTTACATGGAAAAATTTCAGATTATCTCCAGCTCCCAATATGGTTTTAGACGTAATAAAAATACTGAAGATGCAATTCTATCACTAACTGGTCATATCACTGAAGTCCTTGATAAAGGTCAAAAATGCTTAACTGTCTTTTTAGATCTCAAAAAAGCTTTTGACACTGTATCTGTCCCCATTCTATTGCAAAAGCTTGAAAACATAGGAATTAGGGGCTCAGCGCTACTGATGTTTAAAGACTACTTAAGCAATAGACAACAAAGGGTAAAAATAGGGGATTACATAAGTAGTGATTCTTCTGTAAGCTTTGGTGTTCCACAAGGGAGCGTCTTGGGGCCTACATTGTTTCTGGTCTATATTAACGACTTATTGAGTCTAAAGATTGATAATGGTCGAATTTTTGCATATGCAGATGATACTGCAATTGTTTTTTCTGGTTCCTCATGGAACGCTGTCAAGCTGTTTGCAGAAAAGGGACTTTCATATATATCTTCCTGGCTAAAATCTAACTTACTTACTATTAACTTAGATAAAACAAATTACATGTGCTTTACTATAAATAGTAAAACTCAGCCTGAAAATGATTTCAAAATAGAGTTGCATAACTGTCTGTATGATATTTCTAATTTGTGTGATTGTGCTCCGTCAACTCTGAGTAGAGTATCCACAACTAAATATCTTGGTGTTATGCTAGATCAACGACTTTCTTGGCACCCACACATAGACTTCACTGGTTCTAGAATTCGGAAGCTTATTTGGATATTTAAAATATTAAGACACGTAACAACTAAAAAACTATTAATCCAAATATATCTTGCCTTAGCACAATCGATACTGGGATATTGCATCTCCGTATGGGGCGGTGCAACAAAAATAAAATTTCTTCAATTAGAAAGAGTACAGAGATCTTTGCTAAAAGTCATGTTTTTTAAGCCGTTTAGATTCTCCACTGAGAGAATATACAACTACTGTGAATTACTAACCGTTCGAAAGCTATATATACTCCAAAGTACTGTAAAAGTGCATAGAGTCACCACTTTCTCAAGTAACTCTAAACTACACAATCAAAGAAGAATTGTGACTGCATATATTCCTCCCATGAGAACAAAATTTGGCAATAGCCAATTTACAAATCGGTCTAGATTTTTATATAATAAAATAAACAAAAAAATTAATGTTAATCCTTTGTCTACGAGTATTTATCAATTTAAGAAAATATTAACAGCCTGGTTATTATCATTGAATTACGATGCTACAGAAGCCTTAATGGATTCTAATATATAAACACGCACTCTTATGCCTACACACACACATACATATACATTCGCACACACACACTCACACACTCACACATGCATTCACACTCGCGCGTTCTCACATGTACACCCACATACACGCACCCTCAAACAAATCGTCTTGCCCGTATTTTCACTTGTATTTTTATTTTACTTGTATTTTTGTTTTTTATTGTTATTTAAGATTAAGTTATGTTTAAACTTAGATATATATTGATATTGTATAGATATTTATTTCCACAAATGTATGAAGTGTTAAGGAAGAGCGGGGCCACCTTACACAAGTACTAGTTTTACTAGTAACTTAATAGGTTGGTCTCATTACTTCACACAGCTAAAGAAAATGTGAAACTGAAATAAATATATTTTTATTTTATTTATTTATTTTTTTAATTGTATGAAATGTTAAGCTACTGTTTATTCTAGTTGAATTTTAGCTTTCATCATTTTGCTTTTCAAACCTGCATAGGTATTTAATTATAGAGGTACGTAATTATATTTCTTCTTCTTCTGCTTAATTGTACGCTCCTGTCGAAGTGGTCGTGATTATGAGCTGTCTTTTCCAATTAAAAGCGAGATTTCTCCATATATTCCTATAATATAATTATTTTTACATATATTTACAGATATCTACTAATATGTCGTGCATTTTATTAAAATTCAAAATATTCTTTATTTAAATGGACTATTACAAGCACCTTGTTTATTTTTGTAAAAAGTTTAACAATTATATTAAAATAAGAATACAAAACTTCTATAAATCACAATACTTTTAACTTTGTAAGATCATCTCTGTTTTGTTCGGTTCTGGCTTAACAATGGCTTTGTGTGGTTGGCAGGGACGAGACAAAAGCTATTCTCCGATACTAGAGCTCGCCGCTTAGCAGAATAAAGAATACACGAACTCATTCAATTTCAGTGAGAACTATTCAGGTTGTGGGAAGCGCTTATAGTTTTAATATCAACTTGATTTAAGTTAATTTTCTATCTTATAGAGGTCGTGGTGGCGCAGCGGCGCAAGGGTGTGGTTGTAACGCGATAGTTGTGGGTTCGATCCCCACTCGAGGAAGTGAAATATTTATTTACGTTTATATTTCCATTTATTCGCTCTGGTGTCGACGCAGAGCGCGGTGTTGAGTTCTGCCTCTCAACACACAATGCCTCCAAAATTCGGCAGAACGTGGGGAACGGAGTGTCTTAACACTACGTTCCCTCTGCCTACCGTGCTGTGTGCGGGATACAGCCTGAAGCTGATTTGATTCTATCTTTTATCTTGTTTATTTTATATACTGGTGTGTATTTACTCGTACATAATTATGTAAATTTGTTAGTTGTTTCATTATTACTTTAGATTCTAAAGTTAAAATTTTAAAATACTGCAAATAACTAAAACCGATTTATATAACGATGTTCTATAAGTATTCATGAACAATAAAGAAAACAACGGTTGTGGGTTTGATTCCCACTCGGGAGAACGAATTATTATTTATTAATATATTAATTTATATTCCCATTTCTTCGCTCTGGTGTGGAGGCAAAGGGCGACGTTGAGTTTCGCAACACAAGTCTCAACATGCAATGCCTCCAGAATTCGGCGGAAAGTGAGGAATGGAGTGTTTTAACACTTTCTGCCTACGCTACTAGATGATTTGAAGCTTTTGTTTAAAAGTAAAATTCTTCAATTTCATCTTGATTTTAAGAAAATTAAAACCCTTCATAAGCTGACAACTCGCAAATTGCCAGCGGCTCGTTTGAAAATTTAAGTGTGAATTTATTTCTTGCTTCAAGGCTTTTATGATCCCAAAAGATCTCTACATTGAAACTCTTCAGAAAGGAATAAGCTTTTAATGGCTTTTTAATGAGAAAAATTGCTATCTTCAAATGCTATTTTTATGTTGGCAACGTTAAGAGGTAATTAAAGAAAATCTGGCTTTTGCAAATATAAAAGTAGGTATATTATACGTAATTAGTAGATATCAATATTTTGTTAATAAAATAATGTAGTATTTTTATACATTTCTAATCAAAGTAAAAAAATATTGTAGTGTATTCTGCATAAAATGAAATATATATCTAATAATTTTCAATTATCGATTTTTTTTAAGTAGGTACAACTTTTTTTTAAGTAAGCAAAATTCATTATTGTTTTATTTCGTTTATTTTCTTATTGCTTTAAGCTTTATCGCGCATACAGCAATAAAAAAATGTAAAGCATTCTTCATCCACTAGCAAATATAAATAACTAGCGGCCCTCCCGCGGCTTCGCCTGCGTGAACTACGTTATTATTAATTTGTGTATCCATGAGTACCTACGTCCTATAAGTGACGTCCATGCAAAATTTGAGACTCCTAGCATTTGTAGTAACAAAGTTTCATACAAACTTTCAACCCCAAAAACAACCCCTTAGAAGTCGAATATTGCAAATTCCCGCACTTAGCGAGCACCTACGTCCTATAAATAACTCCTATGCAAAATTTGAGATTCCTAGCACTTGTAGTTACTGAGATTTTGTGATGAGTGAGTGGCCTTTCGATTTTATATATATAGATTATTAAAAAAAGATATTAATTGACTAAAGATTACAAAAAATCAAAGATAGAAAAAGAAGCAGTGATTATTATTAAAATATAAAATCTACTATAGACACGTATCATTTAACACAAATTCAATAGCCAGCTTGAGAGTATGATGAATGAATTGATATGAATTTAATTACAACTTTCATCCCAGTCATCTTTCATTCTACGAGTATATCTATTTTGATATATGGGCTTTCCAAACTTTTAAAACTTTTTATTGCTTTCACGTCAAAGTAGTTTCAGTAGTCTTCATAGTACTCTCTGCTTATTAAAAAAAGTTTAAAAAGAAATATAAAGCTTACACTTGTACGTACTTTATTATCTATATATATAAAATCGAAAGGTCACTCACTCATCACGAAATCTCAGTAACTACAAGTGCTAGGAATCTCCAATTTTGCATAGGAGTTATTTATAGGACGTAGGTGCTCGCTAAGACGGGAATTTGCAATATTCGACTTCTAAGCGGTTGTTTTTGGGGTTGAAAGTTTGTATGAAACTTCGTTACTACAAATGCTAGGAGTCTCAAATTTTGCATGGACGTCACTTATAGGTACTCATGGAGACAGAAATAAATAATAGTAGTTCACGCAGGCGAAGCCGCGGACGGGCCGCTAGTAAATAAATAAAAAGCTTACACTTGTAGAGGTTCTACTTTATATACGTAAGTAGTTTTAAGTTTATTCAAAATGTAGACGTTGTTGAATAAATATCATAATCCATTGAAAAACAAATGCTGAGCGCTAAGTGAGTGAAGTTGTACTGAAAACTTGGAACAAAAGCTTCTTAGAGGCGCGCTTCGCGAACTACGCTTCGCAATAACTTAAACGCGAACGTAAAATACTATGTTAAAATGACAATGTGTGATTTACGACTATATGGAAACTTTGTTATTATCTTTTCCTTTGGTAGTTTTCCTACATTTTATATGGAAAATTTGGTTTTCTATAGAATGTATGTTAAAATTGAAGGTAAGATGTTTATTTTAATTATATATGTAACTAGCGGCCCGCCCGCAGCTTCGCCTGCGTGAACTATGTTATTATCAATTTCTGTCTCCATGAGTACCTACGTATAAGTGACGTCCATGCAAAATTTGAGACTCCTAGCATTTGTAGTAACGAAGTTTCATACAAACTTTCAACCCCAAAAACAACCCCTTAGAAGTCGAATATTGCAAATTCTTAGCGAGCACCTACGTCCTATAACTAACTCCTAGCACATGTAGTTTCTGAGATTTCGTGATGAGTGAGTGACCTTTCGATTTTATATACCTATATAGATGAAAAAAAATATTGCTCAACTATTTTTCTAATATTTTACTTAAGTATAAATTTCACAATTGAATATTATTTAGTGAATAATGTTTGAAAATTTTAATTAATATTTTTCGTATGTTACAAAGGCTATTTCCAAAGGCACTATATAATTTTAAGCCCAAATTTACTCTTGAGAGTGCTTATTGTATGTTGCGAAGATAAACAAAATGCACGTGACAAAAGAAAATATTTTAATTATTTTTATTTTAAATTTACTAACTTTTAATTTAAATCTAAACTTTAAAGATAATAAATTACTGCATATTTTTTTCTCATAATCATAAAGATTGCTTCTTACTTTCACTAGCTTGACTTATTTACATAAAGCAACCTTAATGAGACGGTTGCCCTTTTTTAATTTCCCCCTATTCAAACACTCGTCACGAAATGCGACAAAAGTCCATTAGAATTACGAATTAAGAAGATTATGAATATTTGAAGGAGTCTTCAAAAAGTTTAAATTATCTTTATTTCTTTAGATATTGCTGTGTTAATTTTTTTATTAAAACAATTTTTTTTATCTGTAATATATTAAAATGTATTTTTTAATATAATTTTACTTATTACAAGTAAATTGACAAAAATATATATATGCAACGTTTCACCGTTTTCGTTAACTTTTTCTTATATTTTGTTAGACATTGTATTGGGCGATGAAATTCAATAACACATTTTGTTTGTCCAAAATGCAAAAAATACTTATTTAATTCATTTTCTCAGCTTCACATTTCCCACAAATATTAGGGACGACACGTGTTTCGAGATTTTACTTTATCTAGGCAGGGCAGCGAAACAAAGAAAATCACTGTCTAGGAATCGAACTCATAACCATTACTACAACAGGCGGTAATGATTCCTTTGCGTCATGATTGCCACGTACCTAAATAGAAAACTTAAACATATTATTTACCAGGCTTATATTTATTTATGCTTGTTATATTTAAGATCTTCATTATAAAACTGACTTCATTATCGAAATCAGTTACCGTCAAGTCGCTTTCTAAGATATCAAAGGAGCTTTAGTAACAGTTGAAACGAATGTTGTTATTTTTACTTTTAATATATAAAGCGAAGAAGTTTGGCATTATTTTTTTTTAATATTTTTTTTTATACCTCGATAGAAACGAAACTGATAATTTCAACATTGGAATGTTTCCCATACATTTGATAGTATGTAGGCCAGTCATCACGCAAAGGCAGAAAGTTTGACTGTAAAATCGACTGGTTGTACGGCGTTGAGTTTCGCGACTTGACACGCAATGCCTCCAGAATTCACCGAAAAGTGGGGAACAGAATGTCTTAACACAAGGTTCCCTCTGCCTACCCTTCTGTGTGCGGGATACAGCGTGAAGCTTGTTTTTTGATATATTAGATCGACTTATTATTATTGTACCTTTTATTACCCCCTACTCTACTGAGTACTCCCCTACTCTATTGAGTAGGTTGTAATCCTTAGTGATAGGTTTGAATTGAAATTACTTTTTAATAAATTAATTAAGTTTTATTAGTTTTTGTTTTTTTTCCTTCTGTAGCTAACGTAATTCTTATGCAAATATATGTACTTATAAAATATTTGAAACGCGCTAGTAAAGATTCTGTTTTTATTTCCGGAAATACCAACGTTACTCAAAATATTACAGAATTTCAGGAAAATTCATAATAGTATCACGTATTTACTTGCGATACAGATTTGTCCCTTCGAAGTAAAAATTCGGATCACGTAATTGAGGGGTAAATGTGCCACGGGAAGAAAACAGTAGCAAATGAAAATATAGCATTTTTAAATTTATATTTTTAAATTTATATCTATAAATTAATATATTTTGAAAGCCATAATTACTTATGAAATATTTATTTACGTTTATATTTCCATTTTCTTCGCTTTGGTGTAGAGGCAAAGCGCGGCGTTGAGTTCTATCACTCAACACGCAATGCCTCCAGAATTCGGTAGAAAGTGGGGAACGGAATGTCTTAACATTAGGTTCCCTCTGCCTACCCTGCTGTGTGTGTGATACAGAGTGAAGCTGATTATTATGATTATAATTATTTATATTTTATAATATTTATCGTGAGCGTAATTAGCGTTGAATCAATATCAATATAATGTATAATATGTAATATGACAATCCCAGTGGGTAATAACAGCAAGATGCTGATATAGCTTAGAGACTAGAAGAAGGATGCTTAGAGACATATATATATGTCTCTAAGCATCCTCTGTTAACCTCATAGGGGAATTGACAGAGGCTACATATAAAATAATAAAAAATATATAGAAACCTTTTTTTCATATTAAATTACAGAGTTATTTATTTTAATATTTTCACCTACAACTTAACCCCCTTGGTAGAATGGAAATAATTAATAGTTATTTATATATGACACAGAAGTGCCCGAGGTACAGTGGGTTACATCTAAACTGAATTAATATAGCCTAAAGCATTACTAAAAAGATAAAGAAGCCAGGCGTGGTAAAATCGACTGATTGTGGGTTCGATCCTCACTCGAAAAAATGAAATAATTAATTACATTTATATTTTCATTTCTTCGCTCTGGTGTAGAGGCAAAGCGCGGCGTTGAGTTTCGCCACTCAACACGCAATGCCGGCAGAACTAATGTATTTGGCTGGTAAAGGTTAAGCCAAGCGGTTTATAACATAAACTAACTATGATTAGAGATAATAAAGAGAGCGAACGTTAAGTTAGATAATATGTCATCCTTCCTCAAAGCAATTTTCCAGCTCGAAGACAGAGGCTTAGTGGGTATACTTGTTATATATATGTTTAATACAAATTTGGGCACAGAGTATAGGATTTATGTAAATTTGTGGAATGAGAGGCTGTGCTCGATGAAAACAATTTGTATGATAACTAAGGGGATGTGAAATGATACACGTTTTCATTATTTTTTTCATAAAATGTCGTGAAAGTTGATTCTTTGTAGGTAATTTGCAATTTTTGGTAACTTTTAATATCACATATATTTATTTATTGATTATTATAATAATTTAAATACTAAATAACGAAAGAATAAATTAAATATTTGTTCTACAGTGCTTACTACGTCTATGAATCCAATTTTGATATTAACGCAGATGGAATTGCAGGCAGTAGATAATTCGCAAGCAAATAGACAAAAGAGGTCGTCATGGCGCAACGGCACAAGGATGTGACTGTAACGCGACGGTTGTGGGTTCGATCCCCACTCGAGGAAGTGAAATATTTATTTACGTTTATATTTCCATTTCTTCGCTCTGGTGCCGAGGTAAAGCGCGGCGTTGAGTTCTTCCACTCAATACGCAAGGCCTCCAGAATTTGGCAGAACGTGGAGAACAGAGTGTCTTAACACTAGGTGCCCTCTGCCTACCCTGCTGTGTGCGGGATATAGCGTACAGTTACAAAAAAAATTGTCAAAAAATATTGTAAAAGTTAAATTCATTTACGAATTCAAATGAAACTTGATTACCGAATCAGTTTGTATTGTGGGTGATCAAAGAGATTGAAGAATATTAAATTACTCAGTTTAACACAATCCAGAACAAAGCTGCAGAACCGTGCTATTATAGTAATAGTTCGAATAATAATAGAACATATGGAATTTCCTAGTTGTGGTACGAGGGAGGGAAGTATGGGTGGGAAGTATGGGTGCAGTTCGCTCCGTAATCCGTAATAGATGGAACCTAACGTTTGCTATAATCCTTTGACCTATTTAAATTGTCGTAGTTGGGCACTGATTTGCATGGAAATTTTGTACTCAAATCCTGGTTAACGCTACCAAAATCACTTCATCTTGCCAATTATTTCTCTTCGAAACTAAGTTATTCTAGTGTTTTAATTAAAACAGAACTGGTTTTTATTTCTGAATTATTTAATACATAAATAGTAATAGTATAGATTAAGCCAATTTATTCGTGAAATGTGAGGTAAAAAATATTTGCATAAAATAATTTAAATCATAATTGTTATAAATAGTATTTAAATATATATTTTTTATTCTAATAAAAAATACATTAAAAAAACAAACACTGATTTCAAAATTGTACATACTTACGTATAAAATTAAACAAAAAATATTAAAATAGAAAATATATTTTAGTTACTTCGTCGTAACTAACGCCGTTATTTTTGGAAGCGGAAAAATAAACAACAAACAGTCAAATTGACAACCTCCTTTTTGAAGTCGGTTAACAAAGGGTATATTCAAAGCATCCTATTTGTTTAGTATTTGTACTATCCATTAACCGCGATCCGTTTCGGGAAGCTATCTTATTTGGGTTCTGCTAAGGGCCATTAGTCTTAGAAATTGTTGACTGTATTCAATGGTCGTATCAATCTTCAGCAAATATTATGTTATAACAATTATTTGAATAGCTACTAGAGCAATTGATTTTCTTCAAGTCACTCGTGAACGTTAATTTCTTTAGAAGCTTACCTTTTTAATTATTTTAATGTTATTATAATTATGTATCAGCTTCACGTTGTATCACGCACATAGCAGGGTAGGCAGAGGGAACCTAGTGTTAAGGCACTCCGTACCCCATGAATTGACACTCATAACCAGGTGCGTTTACAGCCATACGCCACGACTGGCCCCAATTTGTTTTATAATTGTCAATTTTTTGGTGAATTACTATCTCTGTAATACAGTTAACATTTTAGAAGTTATTTGTTATGTTACGTTAATTATTTCTAAAGTATTTTTTTATATAAACATTTCGAAAATCATAAAAATATTTTAAATAGGAATCTCCAAAGAGTTAGCACAATATTTCGGATGGCTAGCTTTATGATAACATCTTCACTAAAGATAGGATTGGATCTGGATTCGATGGACGTGTGAAATTACTCACTGAATCCCATTTTAAAGGTATCGAACTGCAAAATTTTATGCAATAGTAAGCTTTATCTTTAGGTACCAAAGTCCATTAAATACGAAAATCAATATCTGTTGCGACCACATCTAATGTCTTGAAGGTTTAGGAGCCGGAATTTCCTCGTCTCAACTTCCCCTCGTGAAACTTAAGCGTATGTTCCTGTAAATTTGAGAAACTATGATATATGATATATGTAAGTAATTATTAGGAGATGTAACTGAACGAGGATATTTAGAGTATGTTAATTGAGAAACTCTTTGTTTTCCTTCGATAGAGTATATACAGGGTGGTCTCATATAACTAAATATATTGTTAGCTCCATCTCTAAAGTTTCTTTGAATTCTACTACACTACGTAAAGAACCCATGTATTAGGATTCATTATTTTACGCTAGTTTCTTTGTCGGTTCCTAATTCTATATTAAAAACTTTTTATTTAACATTTCCAAAAGCATGAATTTGAGAAAATTTCATAATCTACAGTATCTACACTTTTGAAATTAGGTAAATATACCTTCAACATCAAAATTTTATGTAAGCTGGAAGACCTTCAATTCTCTTTGATTCGGTTCAAACGACAAACTACTAGCAATATTCGATTCAAATGTCGGTGAAATTATGTTTCGCAATTCAATTAAAAGCTTCCGCTGGTTAAGATCGATGCTTGTTTACGTAAATTTTCTATTACTGATGAAATGTCGTAATGTGTAATTAAAAATAACAAACTATTACAATATTATTATACAATATAGAAACATAATAAATACTACTGTTATTTAAAATTCAGCCTTCCTTCGTCTACAATTATCGAAAAATAACCTAGATTTAGGGTGAACTAAGGTGGAGAAACCAGCCATTATCTCCATTACCCCAACGAATATATACGCCTATCGATGGTACATCGCAGACGTTTTTGGCTCGAGCTCGAATCTTGTCTATGCTATAAAATAAAAGACAGTGTAACTCTCCTTAATATTTATGTTTCTTTTCCATCAATAAAATATTAAAATGCCTTAAACGTAAAAAACAACAAACACTTTGAGGTCTAACATACATAAAATTTCCTGCAACAATAATAAATAATAGTTTTCAAAATAATTACTTTTTAAATATATTGTTCAATATATTTTTTAAAATTGACATTATCTTAAGTTATTTGGTATGTTTATATAATTTCTTATACGAGTTACATTTTAATTCAGATTTAATAAAAAGTGAGGTTAAGTTTAAAATTTTACAGATTTTTCTTAGGACACCTACATAGGTGATTTAAAACGCTCATCAAGTATAATTTTATTTATAATAAATATAAGAGGTCCCATATTTATGACTGCAATTACAATTAAAATGTAAATTGAAGTACAAGAACTTTTTTTGAGTATATTTAAAAATTTATTAGTTTATTAGGTAAAAACATCTACACTAAAATATGTACTCACGAATTTTATAAATAAAAAATGATTATTTAAATAAATTATAAACAAACATTGAATTATTTAAATAAATTATAAAAAAATACAAACATGACAAGTATAGATTACAGATTACGGAATTAGGAGAAGACTAAAATTTCACTAAACGAACTCAAATGTCCAAACAATAAAATATTCTAGTCAAAAATGTTAATGAACTAGAATTTCTTATATGATTTTAGAGTAATTATTTATTTTAAATTGGGAACTTTGCAATTAAAATTATTGCTTATTTGAATCTATCACATTTACTTAATTAAATCTACAGACAAAATATTTACATTAAATTATATTCACGTCAATGGAGGCTAATTAATATACTCGTAGGTACTCAATCAAGTCAAATATATAATTTTTACTTTAAATAGTCATTAATTAAATTTAATATCATACAGAGGTTGTAATTTGCTCTATTAAATGATGCTCACGACGATGGCAGGGGGCCTTGCAGGATCCAGACCTACTAAATGTGCTACTTCGTCTTGCGAGGCCTTCAGGAACACTGCGGGAAGGCCTTAGGATAGCTGCACGTCGACAGCACTCGGGATAGTGAGGCGTACAGCAAGTACGATCTAAAGGAGCTGCGTACGACAAGGACTTGGGTAAGCGAGTAGTGCAAGTCGATCCCGGGAAGGCGCAGTACGCAGTGGCACCACCCGCACTGCAGGCGCACCACGCGGGCTCGCAGCGCGGCGGCGGCGTCACACACAAGCAGGCCTCCGATATCGTCGGTGCCGGAACTGGGGGAGGTGGCTCAGGATCTCGCTTCGAGAAACCGACGAAAAACAATAGTACCGCGCCGGCTAATGTCGCTGCAGTCGAGAAATAAAAACCAGCTCTCGGTGCCTGCTGATTTATGTAGCCTGTCATCGGTACTCCAACCATCACTGGTATTGCCTCAGCACCTTGGACAAAACCTAAAAAATATTAAACAATAAATAAAAAATAATTAATAAGAAATGGTAAAAACTAGAAATACTACCAATAATATTATTTTTACTCACTCCAAACTTTTGTGAAGTGCCGTCCTCTTACTCTTTCCATTGTTAACATCTTTATTGAGTACAAAAATCCACCCAAGCATAAGCCGTACATCCATGCAAAAAGCACGTAGCCGTGGTAACCCTGGACGCTGCTTAGAGCGAGCATTGAAATTCCTAAAAAAATAAAGAGGTAACTTAACATACTAATATCCAGATACCCTCCAGAGCATCCAGCTATGTTAAAAAGCTGCAAATACAAAACTTACCTATACCCAACATGGCTGTTTGACATAAATATTGTTTTGAAACGAGACACTGTGCAGACGGCCGTACCAGCACGAGCCCAAAGCCGGCACAGCCTAGCACAGCGGCAAATCCCAAAAACGTTTGCAGTAAAACTAAAGCACTCTCTTCTAAGCCTTCTTGAAAACCTTGTAGAGCCTATTACAAGAAGAAAACATTTTTAAAAATATCAAGAATAAAAAAATTAAGAGTGGTATTGTGGGTATGATTCTAGGGGAATGAATTATTATTTATAAATATTTTTATTTCTTCGCTCTGGTCAAGGTAAATAAAGCACGACGTAGAGTTCCGCCACTCAACACGCAATGCCTTGAAAATTTGGCAGAAAGTAGGAAACGGAGTGACTCACCACAGGGTTCCTACCCTAGCACTAGGTTCCTACCCTGCTATATGCGGGATACAGTGTGAAGTTGAAAAAAAATGTGACTTAAAGAATTTTACCTTATTTTCTTTTTTATTCACTCACCAGAAAAAATACTGGAGTGTAAAGGCCGAATGCTGCGAGCCCAGCGGCCAATAACAATACCTTGGCGGATCGCGAGTGAAGAGGGCTTAAATCAATGAAAGGGGACGTTTTTAGGCCTTTCTTTGCTTTAACCTGCCGGAAAAATGAACGTTGAGTTTCAAATTACTAAATATTAGCAAAAAATGCTGAATAAGACTTTTATTTTATATAAGAGTCATTATAAAAGAATATTAATATATCATTTTAATGATTTGAACGTGATTGAGAAGAAGGGCATTATTGAAAATTAATACAGATTTATAGGATTGATACATGTAATAAGAGATTGAAAACAATATTAAATGGTATATATAACATACTAATATAATAAAGCAGAAGAGTTTGTTTGTTTGTTTGTTTGTTTGAACGCTAAGATCTCTGGATCTACTGGTCCGATTTACTTTGTTTTTGTTTTGTATGAAAGCTGCATTCTTCAGAAGTGTAAGAATATTACATTACACATATATACTAATATATTAAAATATTTTCTAATTTGACATGCAATTTATTATGCCATGTTAATAACAACCGCTACGCGACCGTTACCGCGAAATTACTCTATTGAAAACTGAGAATAATTTCATAAATATATCAAATAAATATTCTTATAGTTCAAGTAGGCGCAGCCGCGTCCGGGTCCACTAGTATATCATAATATTATCTTATACTTCTTCTCGAGACCGTCTTGGCGCAGAAGAACAAGGGTTTGACTGTAACACGATGGTTGTGAGTTCCATCCCCACATGGGATAATGAATTATCATATATTAATATTTTCATTTCTTCGCTCTGGCACCAAGGGAAAAGCCCGGCGTTGAGCCGTCACCCAAGAGACAATGCCCCAAAAAAATAGGTGGAAAGTGAGGAACTGAGTGTCTTAACACTAGATTCCCTCTGCCTGCTATGCTATATGCGAGATACCGCCTAAAGCTGATTTTTTATGACCTATAAATATAGGCAAAGCATGGAAACTATAATATGTAGTTGTATAACCGCAGTCATTTAAAGTTTATGGCATTTCAATGTGACATCGTCAGGTACCTTTCGACGTTGATTCTTCAAATGAAGAATAGCGCGTCGTTGTGGGTGGTAGAGGGAAGCGCTACGATACACAGCGCTTAGAAAAAATGCTAGCACGAGCACTCCCGTCACCGCTTGTAAGCCTAAACGCCAACCAAGCTTCCTGGGAAAATTATTATATGTATTATTCATTTTTAATCGACTTCTGAAGAAGGAATATTCAAATCGACAATATTTTTTTATGTTTGTTACCTCAAAATTTTGGAATGGATGAATATTGAAAACTTTTAATTCTAATTTTATATGAAAACTGGTGCTACCTATGTGGTTCCATTTTTTAATTTGGCCCATTTCTGATAAGGTTATTCATGAGAAAATCACATAAGTCTTAAATTTACTATTTAATGCAAATTGTGCGCGACAAATAGACGAATAACTCAATATCACGCCAAGCGATTTCGATGATACTTTTTTTATTGGAAATGATACACTTCAAGGGTAGTTTGATGAGAGTTTGGTTAGGTTCTGATTTTGGGATCCGGTTTAAGTCGATTTCTTTTATAAATTAAGTTCGCTCGATTAGTTAAAAAATATTATTAAAACATAACGAAAGAACATACATAATATATCAAATTTTATATTTTTTTATATAATTAATCTTAGCCCTACAACAAAGCGCTCTTTTTCATGTAGCCTTAATTTTCACTGCCTGTTTAGTGATGACCAGTTCAAATTATCGTTGCGATTTTTTTTTATAAAAACTATTTCCCTTTCAATTTTGAAAACATTTTTATAAATTTCAATAAATAGTAAAATATTATTTCTATTTACCCGACAGCTTCTTTATAAGCAACGCTGAATAACGCGATGCCCACTCCTCCTCCAGCATGAGCTACGAGTTCCACAAATTGCCGGCGCCGTCTAAAGTATGTGCCGAGCACGAGGCCGGCCGCCTCCCGAACTAGGCCGCAACCGACACCTAAGACTACGCCTGAGAATAAAATTAAATTTATTGATGTAAATAACTTCCATTAATAATTTAGACTGAAATAACTTTCTTTTGTATATAATTTTTTTAAATGTACAATTGGCAAGGCTTAAGTTGAGCATTTGTGTCAATGATCACTAAAAGTAGAGCCGGAAAGCTAAGAAACAAAATCTTTAAATATTTCTCGAGTAGGAATCGAACTCACAACCTACATATGAACATACGAACAATATAATTTAATTCTAGATTATTAATTCTCAATAATATATATTAATTCTTACCATAGCTTAATAAAGTTTGATGAAGTTGTGTTGCAAATGATGTAAATAGACAAGCCAGCGGTAGCAGAAGGCCCCCCACTAAAGCGGCGAGTCTGGGGGACTTGCGTCTTGCGGCAACCAATGCGCCAGCAGCTCGTGATACACCCACACAGATAGCACCGGCCCAGACTGGTGAAAACATAGATATATTAGGTAACCATTTTCAACACTATTCTGTTATTGCAGATTTTTTATTTAAAAACTTTAATTTTTTTTATTTCTATTATCTGTATAAATTTTCTTTTCTTTTTCTTTTAGGTTTATGCTTTATCCCGTATTTATCAGGATAGGCAGAGGGAGCCTAATGTTAAGGAGGGTTCCTTTCCCCACTTTCCGCCGAATTTTCGAGGCATTGCGTGTTGATTGGAGGAATTCAGAGCGAAGAAATGAAATTTTAATAGATTCATTACCCCGAGTAGGAATCGAACCCACAACCGTTGCTTCTACAGTCACACGTTGTACCAATGACCTAATTAATTTGCAAAAATATTAGTATTACACATTATTTATTATTTGCAAATATTTTTCTTATGATTAAGCCGAACCATTGCCCCAGGGTTTCATTTAACACAATGGCGGTGAACTTATTGTCTTGTAAATAATATACTAGCTTTGTTTCGTATAAGATGAGTTATTATTCTAGTATAGGGTTAGTTATGCGTTCGCACTTAAACGGTGGATTAGGCCATTTGAATACAATTCGAGTTGGACTAATCTTGCTTAAATAGTTTATTCAATTAATTTAATATATTATATTATCTTAAGTAAATACTGTTATGAACAAAGGTGGTTTAAATGAAACATCATTAAATTAAACAGTGTTCATTTACAATAATGGTGGGTGACTTATATGTAGTCGCATACATTTATTTATGTAATGAAGGATTAAATAAAGGATCAGTATAATATATAATCATGTATAGGTGGATAATAATTTAAGGTTTTATTTCTTTTCAGCTTCACGCTATATCCCGCGTGTAGGGTAGACAGAGGGAGTATAGTGTTATTACACTCGCGCCTTAATTTCCATTGTATTTTCGAGGCTTTGCGTGTTGAGTGGCGGAAGTCAACACGCAAAGCCTCCAGAATTAGGAAGGAAGGGAGGTAGAAATGAAAATATTAAATATTTCATATTCGGCCGTGGGGATCGAACCCACAACCTTTCACTCTTACGGCACTCTTGTTGCACCACGACTGGCCTTAATTGATTACCTACTTATTTACATTGACGTTAATAATTTTTAGTAACATAGAAACACACGGACATTTTTTTAGTTTCAACAAAGGACAGCGAAAATACGTCAACCTAATACATCAACTTGTCTCTAGTAGCTACTTTTTTTTAGTTAAAGAAAGAGAGAGAGAGAGAGAGAGTCCGAAAGTCTAAAAACCAACTGCTATCTAAATATAATTTGTTAGGACCAATACTAAAGCTTGTTAAGGACTCGACTCAATTCAAAGCAGTTGTGACAAATTTATGGCACTCTACACCGCTCTACCCTCAAAGGCAAATTAAACCAAAAATACTTGAACCTCTTAGTATTCGGGGCGGTCCGTGGATCTTTCGAAATTAATTCAATAACTCAACTCTGTTCAGGAACA
>JAEBDU010013034.1:40428-81869 GCA_016802625.1 Heliconius numata
TGTTTAATGCTCCAAGTACCCATGACAAGGTTAATATATTTAACTCTCTTTTAATTGAACTGTTTGATGAATATGCTCCACTTAGACCTGTTAAACTTAAACATCTTCCCGCTCCATGGCTCACAGACGATATTAAGAAGCTCATGGCTAAGAGAAACTCTGCTAAGTCTAAATACAAAAGAAATCCAACTGAAGAAAACCTAATTAGGTTCAAAACACTACGGAACCGATGCAGTAAGATTTGCAGAGATGCTCAACGTAAATTCATTCATTCTAATGTAGTAAATAACAGCCCTGCTAAAGTCTGGAAGTTTTTAGATGCAATGGGTATTGGACGTTCACGGAAAGCTGTTAAGATAAGTGAAAAAATAAATCTGGACGAAATGAACAAACACTTTACAAATGTTAATATATTGAAACAGAATGTTAAAACTGACACTATCAATTCTATTTCCGCTATCTCTTGTCCATCATCCTTTTATTTCTCTAATGTTTCCACTGAGGATGTGAAGAAGCATGTGCTGGCCATTAAATCCGATGCTACTGGTAGTGATCAAATTGGTCGAAAAATGATCCTCTTATCTCTTATTCCTATACTTCCAGTCCTATGCCATATTTTTAACCATTCCCTTTCCACTAATACTTTTCCCAATGCCTGGCGTCAGGCAATAGTAATTCCCATTCCCAAAGTATCAAATCCTTTATCCTTTACTGACTATCGCCCTATCTCAATTCTACCGTTTCTATCTAAAGTGTTGGAGCGTATAGTCCATAATCAACTCTCATCTTTTTTATCTTTAAACAAAATACTGTCCCCCTTCCAGTCCGGCTTCCGTCCTGGACACAGCACTGTAACTGCTCTGAATAAAGTTAATGATGATATTAGGCTGGGTATTGATAATCGACAAGTTACTATTCTTGCTCTTCTGGATTTTTCTAATGCTTTTAACACCGTTGATTTTGATATCCTCCTAGCAATTCTTCAATCTATTAATGTATCCTCTGAGACTACTGAATGGTTTTACTCCTACTTACATGAACGCGAACAGAGTATCTATATTAACGACAAACGCTCATCTGTATGTCGTCTTAGTGCTGGTGTTCCCCAGGGTGGAGTGCTCTCTCCTCTCCTTTTTTCCATATTTATCAACTCCGTTACTAAGCTTCTATCCCTTTCCTTTCACTTATATGCTGATGACCTACAGATTTACATGACTACGGGCGTTAATGACATTGTTAAGGCGATCGATGCAATTAATTTTAATCTGCATACTATCAGTGCCTGGAGCAAGTCATTTGGTCTGTCTGTAAACCCCAAAAAGTCACAAGTATGTATCCTCGGTAATCCTAAACAATTATCTAAATTAGATTTTCCTTCTCTTCCTCCCATTATCTTTGACAATTGCAAGTTGGAGTATAGCAATACTGTCAAGAATCTAGGTATCAAAGTGGACAGCTCTCTCTCCTGGGCTCCTCATATCTCTGACCTAAGCCGTAAATTATACAACACCATTGGTAGGTTAAAGAGATGGAAATATCTTTTACCAACTCAAACTAAAATATCACTGGCACATTCACTCTTACTGCCTATTTTAGATTATGCTGACACTTGTTACCTAGATTTATCACAACAGTTGCTCAATACGCTTGAACGCCTGCAAAACCTAGTTATTAGGTTCATTTTTGGACTAAAGAAGTTTGATCACATCAGTCAGCATCGCGTTAGGCTTCAGTGGCTTTCTGTTAAAGACCGACGGAATCTCCACACCGTCACGCTCCTCTACTCTATCCTTTTCCATCCTGATACTCCTATTTACCTTAAGGAGCGCTTTTCCTTCCTAGGCTCCAATTCCCGTCTCCCGCTCACCCTCCGCTCGAAAAGTGACAATGTTCTAGAAACACCGTTGTGCCGTACCCACTGTTACAGTAAATCGTTTACTGTTGAAGCAGTAAAATTGTGGAACGCGTTACCACGAAATATTAGGCAATCTACCTCTATAAACATTTTTAAAAGAAAAGTCAAAAATTATTATCTTTACATGGAGAGTAGTAATTAATGTGTGCTAATTTATTTTCCCTTTATTTATTTACTTGCTATATATCTTACGTATATAATCAGTGTATATATAAGAATTTGTGTATGTTTGTGTGTATATGTATGTATGTATGTATATATATGTGTATGTATGTATGGTTATATTATATAATTTATTTATTTATTTTATTTCTTTGTTTTCTTATTTATTTATTTAGTTATTTTTCGCGTCACTTTGCACCGCATTATGCCCGCACTTTTAATTATATCCTTCCGGAATTTGGTTGCCTGGAAGAGATCACTTGTAGTGATAAGGCCGCCTTTGTGCATTTTGTTGTAAGTATTTTTTGTATTGTATCTTTTTAAGTGTGCAATAAAGATTTTTATTATTATTATTATTATTATTAAAGTACTAACTTTAAAATAAATACTGATGAAAAGTTCTAAAATGTGAACTAATATTATAAAGTGAAAGGGTTTGTTAGGTTGAACGCGATAACCTCAGTAATTATTGGGGCGAATTCAAAAATTATTTATGTGTTGGATAGTTCGTGTATCGAGAAAGGCTGTCGGGTATATTACATCGAGATTGAGAGCTTCAATTGTGTTTTCATATTAGAAATCACAAATGTAAGACAATTGTCAGTGTGAGGGTATTTTACAGAAAATAAAATAATAATACCCACATAATTATTTATAAAAGAGGAAGGGAACGGCTATATTAAGTGACGTTTTTGATGGATTGAGTCAGTACGTCGTTATTCTACCTCTCGTAAGGTGTAAAATTGTGACAGTGTTCAAGTATTTAAAACTTGAAAAGTGTCGTTATTGGAACTATGTGTTTTAACACATGTATAAGTGTAAAGTGTTATATAGAAACAGTGTTAAGTATGCTGTGTAAAGTGTTAGAAGTGTGTATATGTGAAAGAGGAACAATAAATTATGGTAAAGTATTTTCTTATTCTTACCATCTGACATTTTAACACAAATCACTATAACTGCGCTACAGACGTATTTTAATTATTTGATTCATATATAAGAATACAGTTTAGTTCATTAATTAAATAAACGGAGAGTAAAACGGAGACATGCTCAGCTAATGAAGTAATTAGCTTTACCGCAAGCTGTGTTAATATGCGGTTCAACAATCGTCGCTACATGTATGTATATTGAATGTAATAGTTGGTATATAATGGATTTCGTGCCAAAATGACTAGCCTTTGTCATGATTATAATGTTAAAATGGAAAATTAAGTAGATAATTAACATTTCCGGAAAATGATATGAAAACATTTAATTAATAAGCGGAAATTACATGTAACTTAAATTATATTTGTAAATTAAAATTATATTTTTTTTATAATACATACATACATAAGTAATAAGTAAATCATCAAAAATAGTATTTTCATATGAAAGTAAGTTTTCAATACTTTTTTTTAAACATTAACTATCAGTTTATTGCTATATAGATAAAATATTTATTAAACAAGAGCTAAAAAATATATTTAGTCTCTTTTAAGTAAGACATTATATTATTAGTTAGATTTTTTAATAATAAATTTTCGCCCAAACTGCGTTTAAAAATAAAAAAGAAAGGTTGTTTTTTGTATGTTCACTATATATAGGGTTCTAATAAAATATATTATGGTAATCATTGTACATGAAAATTATTGAAATCATTGTACAACACATTCATTATTATTATCATTTTTTTGCTTCCTCTGCCTACACTGCATGACTGCCTACAAGGTGGGCAGAGGAGGCCTAGTGTTAGAGAGGAGGCCTAGGCCTAGTGTTAGTAGTGACACTCCCTGCCATATTCCATTGAATTCTGCTCTCAACGCCATGCTTTAACTCGACACCAGACCCAAAAAATAAAAAATATATTATATTCAATTCCTCGAGCGAAAATTGAACCGACAACCTGCCTTACTTACAATCACACGACTACACACCTGCACCACTAGTGGTCTCAACATAGTAATTAACTAATCTTGGAGCATAAATCATGGAGATAACTCACCAGCGTGGTCGGCAGCTGGTCCGAGGTGTCGTAGCGCGTACACGTGTAGCGCGCCGTAGGCCAACTGTAATCCCGTGGACAGCAAATGAGCCAGGAAAGCTGCTCCGCATACGATCCAGCTGGAATTATGGACTTAGTTTAATGTTAATATTTTATAATATAGGCAAAGATACTAAAAAAGGTCGCAAAATGCCATGCCATATCTTTTTAATTCTTTACTAGTGGACAGAGCGCATAGTAACGGTTGTTATTAACATGGCCGAATAAATTGCATGTCAAATTAATAAGTATTTTAATATATTGGTATGTTCATCCCGAGACCCTCAAGTATCTCTATATGAGTATTTTATCACAATAAAATTAGCGTTTGGCCCTGATTGCGTAAAAGACAGACAGACAGACAGAACTTTCGAACTTTTCGACTTTTGAATTTATAATATAGGTATGAATTGTTGTTTAAGCTAAGCATAAATTAGAATAAATAACGTTTATAATTATTATAATATTAAATGTTCCATAAGCGATATGGCTTAAGTTTTTTTAGATATTTAAGCGAATTATAACTAGTTGAAGGATGAATTATTTTCATTTCCTCGCACTCAAAACACAGTGGCTTGAAAATTGAGCGGAAAATGGGAAATACAGTGTTTTAACACTACGTTCCCTCTGCCTGCATACATGCGGTATCACAGCGTGATGCTAAAAAAATAAACATTTATTTCTTATCCCACATAGTTTCGTTCTATATGCGCCGTTCCCATTATTAATGAGTTGATGTATTAAATTTGTTTCAAAGTGCAAATATAAGGAACATTCCTATTTATTAACACTGCTAGTGTAGTACGAAAATATAATACCACAACAGAAACTTATAATATAAGAAATAAATAATAATAACTAAAAAAAGATTCTTGACTTGTCATTGAGATTATTGATGGTAGAAAACCCTTAATGGATGAGCGTTTGGCCCATTTTTTGTGAATGTGGATGATATTAAATGTATCATTGTTTTAATTTTTTTGATATATTAGAATACTAGCGTCCTAAACGCGGCTTTGCCTGCTTATAATGTAAGAAATTTTTTTTTGTTAATTAACAGTCAAATTTAAAAAAATGTTAACATTAATTGCAACTCATGTGTCATTATAATGTATAAGCTGGATTACTGGACAATTTCGTTTGAATTAATTTAGTAATTTTTGCGTAAAAGTAAAAAAAATACATTTATAATATTAGTAGGATTTTTTAGGTTTCCTTTTATTATTAAATATAATGTTTCTTTCAAAACATATTTTGTATACACAAAACAATTAAATAGCGTATCTATAGTAAAACGTAAAAGTTAAGTCACGCAAACGTTCAAAAATGTGGAAAAGATAAGATAAAAAGGTAAAACCTTTTCCAACGCTAAGTGACACCTTTTATTGTCACGTACGTAACAAAGTAAATAAAATTCTAAACAATAAAAGCGGGTTCCGACGAGTGGTCGATATTGCGTACACATGTGGAGAAATGTAACGAACGTTATGTCCTTATATCCGGTTACTGAGGGCAAATTTATTATTTTATATATCATATTTCTTAAGTTGAGACCTTCGTGGCGCAGCGGCACGAGAGTGTGACTGTAACGCGACGGTTGTGGGTTCGATCCCCACTCAAGGAAGTGACTATTTATTTACGTTTATATTTCCTCCAGAATTCGGCAGAAAGTGGGGAATGGAATTCAAATTCAAATTCAAAATTTCCTTTATTCAAATAAACTATAAAAGCACTTTTGAATCGTCGAATGTACATGTCAACAAAAAGCTACCACCGGTTCGGAAGGCAGTTCTGCTGAGAAGAGCCGGCAAGAAACTCAACAGTTGCTCTTTTCAAAGTCAATGGTATATTTTACTCTTACATTAATTCCATACATGCTTATCCTCTAGATATGCTTGAACAGTGTAATAGGCTTTACTTAATGCCTCAACACTAGGTTCCCTCTGCCTACCATGCAGTGCGCGGGATACAGCGTGAAGCTGATTTAATTTAAATTTTAATGGCTGGGTTTTCCAAAGTTAAACTCTTTTCTTTTCTATCTTGACTGTGGAAATAACAGTAAAAATTTACTACCGTAGTAACCTTACCAGTTCAATTCGCTCTATTTTGTCCAATTTAAGACGTCAGTTTCAGATACACGATTGGAGAAATGGTATTTTATATTTAGAGTACAAAACTAGAAAAAGTGTGTAAAATATATTTTTAGTAGAAACAATTATCTACTATAAGATATTTTAACCAAAATATTATTTCATATTTACATGATAAAGTACCTACTTGGATACGTCTGTTACAATTTTATTCTTATTCACTGAACCGATCATGATGAAATTTGACACAGGTTTGGCATTACGAAAATGAGTATACCCATGTGCAAACATTTCATCTTATGAATACGAGAAGGTGTAAGGAAGGAGCGTTAATCAATTACATACTTAAATAAATATTTAGACGGAGAAGACAAGACGTATCTGATATAATTAAAATTTAAAATTAAAAGGTAAAGTCGTATTCTTCTCTTTTTTTTTCAGGTTCAGAGGGTAAGTAGATCACTCCACTCCCCACTTCCCGCCGAATTTTGAAGGAATTGTTCGTTGAGTGGCGGAACTTAACGCCGCGCTTTGCCTCAACACCACCGTGTTTTATAAAAAAAAAATTCAACGCAATAGGTTAACTCAAAGGGTTGTTTTAAAGGAAAATATTAAACATACCCGCTGAAAATATAATTTCAAGGGGAAATAAAATAGTAGCACTTTGTAAACTAACCCCCAACCGCCTTCGGGGTAGAAATGATGTTTGATAGCGCGAGTGTCGAGTTCCCGGCGACGCAGCGCAGGCACCGTGCGGTGGAGAGACCGTAACTCTCTCTCCCGCAGCGCACCACCCGTCGACTCGTCTTCCAGATCTGGCCATCCATCTATGTTGATTACATGGATTATTTACGTTACCTTTCAAGAATACAATTTTCTTTTTAAATAAATTATGAAAAATTGTTTCATTATAAAATAATCTATTGTCATAAAAAATACAATTGTTTTCGGATTTTACATTATTTTACATTATTATGTTGATATTTATAAAAAATATTTCATTGATATTATTCTCCATTTTTTAAATTTAAAACTGGTCAGTGCATTTAATAACTACATACTTAACTTACTTACTCAGCTTCACGCTTTATCCCTAGCGAGGTAGTCAGAGAGAACGGAGCGCCAAACGCTAGGCTCTAAATGCCTCTTTCGCCTCGTCCTCTGTCATGAACATCTTCATAGATGCCCTCCAGGGAGTCCTCATACTTTTGACGTGACCTTCCTCCAGTATGTTCGATACTATGTTTTCGAAGATCAACCGAAGTGTCCCCCTAACTCTCTTAAAAATAACCCAAAAATTCAAATCGGATACAAAAACGAATAGAAATCACCATAATGCGGCAAACAATTATAGCTGCTGGAGAGTGGTCGGCACCGGCAGCGCGGCGGGGCGCGGGGCGGCGGCGGCGGCGAGGCCGACGGCGACGGCGACCACCACTCCGCCTCCATCAGCCCGCCGTGCCGGCTGGGCACGCCATGGCTGCACTCGCACGCGCACCCGCGCCCGCACCCCCGCTACCTGATCACATGTCTGGATAATAATGTATATGTTTTATATTTGTTCAGCAGAGTAGGCAGAGGGAACCTAATGTTAAAACATTCCGCTGAACTCTGGAGGCATTACGTGTTGAGTGGCGGAACTCAATGCTGCGCTTTGACTCAACACAAGAGTGAAGGAATGAAAATATTTAATTTCCTCGAATGAGAAAGGAACCCACCACCTGTCGGGTTCACAATCATGCTTTGTGCCCCAGTACAGGAAAATTGTGTTTTATTTTTAAATCCCACAATTGGACTATAGTTATTTAGCATGGAATTGTTTGAACTAATTCAAAATCGCGAATTGGTTGTATAAAAAAATATTCTATTCCCCACTTTAGTTACACTAAACTCAGCGTATTTATTTGAGCGGAAAGAGAAGTTTAGAAATAAAGCGACACCTTTACGGGCTCGGTTTTAAAAATGGAGTAGATTCGCAAATAATAAAGTAAATAATAAAATAAATCTACTCCATGCTACACTATTTTGTAATTATTCTAAAAAAATATTAAAGCAGGTAAACCGCAACGTAGAGTTCCGCCACTAATCACACAATGCTTCCAGATTCGGCAGAAAGTGACGAACGGTACTGTATTAATGGGAAACGGAATGTCTTAACACTAAGTTTCCAGGTTCCCTCTACCGATCCTGCTATATGGGGGATATATAGAGTCACCGCCATTATTACAAAATAAAAATTTTTCGAAAGTTAATTCATTTATTGTTACAACATTTTCTTTTAAAAACGCCATTAGATATTTTGTAAGCGTGAACGCTATTAATTTCAATGTGCCACTAAAATGCGAAAGTAATTTGCTCGCAGGTCGCAGGTAAAATTTTAGATGCTGTCAAATGAATTCTCCGGAGCAACAGGTTTAAAGCGTTTATTATAAATACATTTGGAACTTAGTATGTCGTTCATAATTATCTTTTTTAAAATAAATAAATCACGCTTCACGCTGTATCCCGCACACAGTTGGGTGGTAAAGGGAAAACCTAGTATTAAGACACTCCTTGCTCATTAAGACACTTCCGTCGAATTCTATAGGCATTGCTCGTTGAGTGGCACAACTCACGCCCCATTTAGCCTCGTTACCAGAGCGAGAAAACAACATCATTTAATTATTCATTTCCACAAGTGAGAGTCGAACCCACAACCTATCGCTTTTAGAGTCACACGAGCTGGAGCGAGTCATGCACCACGACTTGCCTCGCATAATAATTTCATTATAATTAACTTAGCTAAATATGTCTTAACACCTTCCCTCTGCGTACCCTACTGTGTGCGGGATATAGCGTGAAGCTGATCTGATCTGAGCTGATGAGCTGACCCACCTATGACACGTGCACCGCTCCACACCCTCGCTCACACTGTACACGCTGCCTCGACGCATCCGAGTCGCTCTGTCACGCTGTCACGCACGCCGTTTCCGCATCCTCGCGCCACGTTCCAACACTAACACGTCACTACACTTGAGTTGCTATACACAGTTGTGCTCGCATCCTGAATACCTGCGAATGTGGAAAAATATTTTAGATTTCATTTCTTTTATGATATAAATAGTACGAAGATATTTAAGATATTCCAAAATTGGACAATTTCATACAGAACGTTAAATTTATTTGTACTATATAGTGTTTCTTAAGAAAATAATGGAAAAACTTTAAAATAATCGTTTTTTTTTAGATTCACGCTGTATCCCGCCCACAGCAGAGTCGGCAAAGGGAACCTAATGTTAAAACACTTCCTTCCCCACTTTCCACTCAATTCTTTTTATTACAACTACATTATACATATAAGAAACCATCTGAACAAAGATTAAAAATGAATTCTTTTGTCTCTTATTCGTACGTTCACTGCAAAAGCGTAATATTATTACGTGGCAGTTGAAGTAGAATTTGCATTCAATGCGGAATGCTCTAATGCGAGTTGAGAGGACAGTCAACTAGTAGGAATATATATGAGCCTTCCATGGATGTCGTCCAAACCCGTAGGAATTTATTATGGACTTGTTTACGTTAGTGGAATATGCTTGTTTAGGTTTAAATGTAGAAGAAAAATTTCAGCGACAGATTGTAGGTTCGATTTCCATTCGAGGAAATATAATATTAAATATTTTCATTCACTCTGGTGTTGAGACAAAATGCGGCGTTGAGTACCGCCACTCAACACGCAATACCTCCAGAATGGGGAACGGAGTGTCTTAACACTAGCTTCCCTCAGCATACCCTGCTAAAAATACGACGTACATACAAGATGTAAATCGCTTAATTTGTAAAATTCAATTAACTATTAGGTCAGACTTTTTGCGAATTGGGTGCTTTCCATTCCAAGTAACTAAGTTGCTAAATTCCTTTTCAAATTGTGTCTTTAGATGTCTATTCATGAAGATGAATTCAATTAATCAGAGAACGATTTAAGATAAAGAAATTGAGGTCATTGTGGAGTAGGGGCTTGTGACTGTAACGTAACGGTTGCGGATTTGATGCCCACTCGGGTGAACGAATTATTATTTATTAATACTTCTTGGCTCTGGTACAAACGCAAAAATGTGGCGTTAAGTTTCGCCACTCAATATCCAATGCCCCGTAAATGCGGCGGAAGGATGTGCATATGTGAAAGGAGTGTCTTAACACTACTCTCCCTCTGTCCACCTAGAAAAAAGATTAAAGCTATAATTGCAAACAAAAGTAAGAAATAATTTTCAACTTCCATTTTATTTTGTGTATTGAAATAAATATAGATGTAACTTATTAAAAAAATTGTAAAAATTGTAAATTTATGACTCCATTACAGTGCTATAACATTTGTACGTACCATTATTTTGGTAAATTGATAAAAATTGTGCATATTAATATAAAACTGTAACATAAATAACAAAAAAATCTGTTATATAAATAAAAGGCAAAAAAAATATGGAAAGAAAAATCTAAAATTGTATAGTAATTATTATAGGTTCAATCTACGTAGGGCACCTATATAAAACGGGTGAATCTACTTTTTCTTTTCTTATTCATTATGAGTTTATTGTATATCAAAACACGTCGGGAACCTTATTAAGAGTGTTTTTGTTCCCAGAAAATTACATTTTACTACGCTGGGACTTTTATTAATTTTAAAAATAGCATAAGTACTATCTATTATATATATCTACATATATGTATTGAGGACAGTCGTTGCGCAGGGAAACAAGCGTCTGGAAGTGGAAATGTGTGCCCGGTTCCCAGGTTCCCTCTGCCTATGTGGAAAATAGCATAATGCTAAAAAAATAAATAAATACTTGTACTTGTAATGTGTGTTACAATTCTTTTTTAATACAGAACAAGTACCTACATTATATTTGAGCTAAATCCTCATATGTCGGCCACAACAGACTCGTAATTCACATATTATTCCAGTTATAATCCTCGTTGTAAATCCAGGTCAACCGGATAGACATTTTTATAAAAAGTACAGAAAAACGTCCGCGTCAACCCGTAATAATTGTATTAACCATGTGATATCATAGATATTATATCAACCAGGGAAAAAATCCTGGTGTACGGTCCCTTTAACTTAAATTGGATGGACTTTAAATATATACATTTAGGGTGGGTCGATTTTATCTTTTTTTTTTTAATATCGTGGGGGAGGGGGGAGGTGTTTGAAAGGTGCGTTATTTTAATATTATTAGGTATATGAAAAATATAATGATATATGGTTATGCATAAAAATATATTGTTTTTTTGCCTACGTCTCCAATATTGTATGCTTTTTAGCAAAGCACGGCATTGATTTCCAGTACCTACTCAATAACAGGCAATGCACACAGAATACGGCGTAAAGTGTCTAACGGAGTGTCTTGACACTAAGCTCAAGAGACGAGAGAAGACAGGCGAAGCCAGCGATGGGATACTAATAAATATAACTATAAATTTCATTCAAATAAATATTTTACAATTTCTATTATAAATCGAATTAATTAAATTAGAAACGAAAAGGCCGCTTTTTAATAGCATCAATTTTAAATTTAAAACGAAAAGGAATCTTTCACTCTTTAATTAAGGCGTACGTAAGTTGGAAATGAGAATATCAAAGTAATTCAGTTGATACAACTGGATATTTTATTAAGTGAGCGGTTTTTTTCCATTTTAATTAACTTAAGTGGTAGCTCCAGTAAATGCTAGAAAAATATTTATTTTTCATCTGGAAAATAATAATAATGGATATTGACAGTAAAATTCAATTTTAATACTATATTGAGTGTGGTAACGAGATTGTAAATGCAACTGATTGTGGGTTCAATCCCCACTCGTGGAAATGAATTATTTATTTACCTATGGTGTCGAGACAAAGCGCGGCGTTGAGTTCCGCTACTCAACATGCAATGCCTCCAGAATTTAGCCAAAAATGGGGAACTGAGTGTCTTAACACTAGGTTCCCTCTGCCTACTCTGCTAGGAGCGTGAAGCTAATATTATTTTACTTTATGAAGAAATCAGCATTAGTTTCAATTTTCCTGATACAAAATTTACTTATTTCATTTGGGCTACTTGCCAGAAATATCATAGCGGCACAGGTGTTTTATATGACCCGCGATATGAAATTTTTACACGTCGATACAGCTGTTGTATAGGTTAAATGTAAGCGAATATTATTTTGGTTTTTAATTTGTAAAAAATCCATTACAATAACGTTACGCGCTATTTCCCAAGAGATTTGGGGGGGAGTTTCGGTTTCCATCTTTTGCTGATTGCATTTTTTTAGCTGATTGATCATTTCGCGTCGGGCTTCTTTTAATTATGTTTGTCTATAGTTAGAGTTGATCGAAACTTTGTTTTGTAAACATGGAAAAATATAAAATATTTTATTCTGTGGTGGAGTACTGTAAATAAAGAAACAAAAAATGTTAAGTTCCGTATTGGATGTCAAACCAAGGAAAATTATCGCTGTTTTTATGTCGCCAAAACAAGAGGAGAATAAAGACCTAAGCCGTGCATCTTTCTCTCATCTGCGAACCTCTCTCTACTCATTGTCTGGGAACTCCCCTGTTTTCCAGTACAATTTTCACAATATCCACCACCGTTATCCACCATATTTGACAATGTATACCGACGCCTAGTAATTTAGGGACATGACATGTTTAGTGTTCGTGTTGGTTTCCAACACCGCATACATCGCCACTTATCATACCAACAGGGACGTATTGGCACCCCGTAATATTGTACGCCCGTGTGGTGTTCGTTGTATATGGAAAATTGTAATCCTAGATATGGCTGACATAGATCGTTACTGGAAAGCGTTTCATTATCAGCCAAATTCAGGATTCGATTTTTAATAAATTGTACTTAAATTGAAATAATGTTCCTTTAGTTTGTGTGTAGACAATTAATCTTTTAAATTTAAATTTAATTCTTTTATTCGAAAAGTAATAGGGCCTCCATTTTGTCGTTGCCCCGGGGCCCCTACATACCTAAATCCGGCCCTGGCTGGGGAATGTAGTGTCTTAACACTAAATTTCCCTTGTCTACCTTATATATGCGTATTTTTTTTTCAATTTACATTAGTAATATAACTATTTATTGCATAAAATAAAGTATCACTATCCATATTAACTTAATATATTTGTATTTATGAATAAAGTCAAGGTAAAAGATTGCCGCCAACGCACTCCGATGGAAATAATCATTAGAAGTTATCTAAGCGTAGCGAGGGCAGGCCAAGTTTACCACGGTATGAATTTATATTACAGAAATATTCTATATATTTATTATTTTCAGCACAACTACGTACAACATATTACATATTGTTTTTTTTTAAATATAAGATTTAATTCATTTTCACACATATCTTATATTAATTGAGCTATGTACTCAAACGCAATGCCTCCAGAATTTGGCAGAAAGTGAAGAACGGAGTGTCTTAACACTAGGTTCCCTCTGCCTACCCTGCTGTGTGCGGGATACAGCGTGAAGCTTCTTTTACTTTGCTTGTGGAATGGCTAACGTAAAAAAAAGGAAAAAACAACATTAACAATTTTAGACTCCTAACTCATTGCGCTACGAGCATTGTCATTCAATGCAAGTAGTACAAAGTAATCAGTTTCTATGAAGAATATTAATCCATAAAGCTCTGTCAAGAATTGCTGACGGGTTAAATTATAATAAATGGAGAATTTCTTCAGAATGAAATATTCCATATTTTCATTTCTTCGCTGTGGTGTTGAGGCAAAACGCGACAGTGAGTTCCTCAAGCAATGCTTTTGGAATACGGTGGAAAATGGGGAACGGAGGGTCTTAACACTAGGTTCCCTCTGGCTATTCTGCACAGTGCGCTTGTATACACATATGTATGTGTATACTTTGAATCAAATAATGGAAATTGAGGAAGTACTTGACTGTCTAATATGTAACTTTATGACTGAAATTTATGATTGTTAAACCAGATATAGGTTAAGTACAGGGATCTGGTTTTATATCGTCATAGTTTATATATATAGTATCGTCATAGTCGATCCCTATAGTTGTTTGTTATATCATCTCTACGCGGTATCCCACATGTAGGCAGAGGGAACCTAGTGTTAAGACACTCCGTTCCCCATTTTCCGCCGATTTCTGGATACAAGGGGCGTTGAAGATTTTTAAAAAATCAACTTTGCCTAAATTTGTGCAAATGAATATATATTTGAAGTTGACTCATTTTTTTTCATAGTTTTGGATGTATTCTAGACTAATTACTATTAAATAATATATTTGAGATGACAACTTTACATTTGGACCGCTCTAAATTCTAACACCTATTGTACATATAAAGTACTGACTTCATAAGTGAACGTTCATGAACGACATTAATATGAAAGATCATAAATGCCACAGAAATATATGAGGCGATACACATTTGAATAAGAGGCGGTGACGACCACGCCTGGAACAGAACAATGGTAGCTCTAGAGACTTACACCCACGAAACCATCAATTCTCCGCTTTTAACTGGAGACAGGTTTAGTATTATTATGCACATATTAAAATTGGCATTTCTATTTAATCCAATGAACTATTTTTTTGTAACGCACAGTGACGTGTTCAATTCAAACAAAAGCAATTAAATATTTTTATTCATATTTTAGGATTGAACCAATTTATGTGTCTGTTCGTTATGTTTTTATCATTCGAATTGATTACTATATGAATTATGTGCGTTTTTTTTTAATTATGGAAAAGTAAGTAATATTTTAAAAGTAGCTGTTTTTTTTAAACTAACTTTAACAATAACTGTTAAAATGTATCATTGCAATCCATATACAAACTTTTAGTTTAAATCTATTTCATTTTCCATATCGTACCTGACAAATGTCTAATAAGAAGGAAAAAAAAAATATGGAAAAACAGCATGAATTTATGTTGATACATTCATAAATGTGGTCACACATTCACACGTGTGACCACATATTCACGTTTGTCTATATACACATATTCACAGAAGTCGACACAATTTCACACTCGTGGTCACAATTTCATATATGTGGTCACAGATTCTCATATATTTTCACATATGTATTCGTACATGAGATATACACATTTTATGTCAACGCACTCTTTATTCAAATAAATATTCATATAAATATAAATATTTTAAGAATCATAAATTCGAATATGAATTACAATTTTTACAAGCTTTTATTTATTACATCATGATATTAAAAATATAAATATTATTCTTTCACGAAAATTATTAAACTGTTTTTAATAAAATTCGGTGTAGTTGGGAGATTGGACGTCAGGCAAACAAAGGATATGTCCTCTACATATAAACTTTGTTGCAACCCAGAATATTATACAGTTTCGATGAAAACGGGATAGATATTTCTGGAATGTTCTGGTTCCTGTGTGGAGGCGACTGCACAGGTTTCAATAAAAAATATTGGAATATTTAAAAAGGAAGTTTAGAAATAAATCTAAAACTGTGTTATAAATGTTTTATCCTATCCTATCCTATCCTATCCTATATCTTATAAAACAAAGTCGCTTTTCGTGTCTGTCTGAACTTTCTAACTCTTCTTCTTCTAAACCACCCAACGGATTTTTACGCGGTTTTCATCATTAGGTCGAGTATTTCTCAGGGAAGGTTTATATATAGTTTATTATTTGTGCATTCTTATGTAAATTAACATAAATACGATAAATGTGTCTAAAGTCCTACCCGTTGAGACACTTTCGCGCATGCGCTGCTTTAATGGTAAGTACTACATGAAAATAATGTACTGGAGTATTGTTCCTCTTAATAAGATCTACAAAAAAGTCCGCGAGAGCATATTTTTATCTTTTAAGGATAACGTGTAGTGATCATATTTCTGTCTAAAAATAGTAATTTCAATATATTTTTTATTGTGGGGGATATTTTTCCATAATGGTATTAATCCTTATCCTTTAAAATACTTTATTAATTTTCTACGTTAAACGAAGATAAAATTTGCTTTTTACATTATTTCGAAATTGCGGATAATTTTAGAGAAAAACGCATTTAATTGTTGACACATCCCGCCGTTGACACATCAGCTGTATGTTACTCAAGTTTCACTTATCCCTTACTCTCAGCATATAAATAAGTATATTAGTTACGTTGGCCACTTAATGTAGATCAAAACTGTCTTTTACTGTTTTTTCATTTTAATAAGTACTTTAGAAGTTGTAACAATATCAAAACATCCTTGCTGCGAAACGGCTCGCCACTCGCCATGCGTCCCGCGACGTTTTGCTTATACAAGCGCGTCATGAGCAGTCATCATTGGTTCAGTGGTAGAATGCTCGCCTGCCACGCGGGCGGCCCGGGTTCGATTCCCGGCCAATGCATTCTATTTAATTTTCCTCACAGACAAAAGAAAATGCGGGTTGCATTAGAGTTTAATTAATTTTCACATTATCTTAATTGCTTTGCAAACATACATTATATGAATAATCCAGTAGTTAAAGCGGGCGAAGCCGCAAGGGGGTCGCTAGTATTATATATATACAGCTACTAAACTCGATCTACCCGCTACATACAAACAAACACATATTGATAAATACATTACCCTCTTTTATGTCGCTTAAAAAATAGTTGGGTAGAAAATATTTTCTATATACGCCAGGAGTCTTTAAATCTCTAAAAGTTTCATCACTACAAATATTATTATATTAAAGTATACATACATAATATATATAAAAATCCAAATTTCCATAGATTATGAAAAAATATGAAAACGCCAAGAGTCTGTAGACTAATTAAATCCTTGTAATTATCCTGCTCATGCGGAATTGCCATTGTTAGCTCTTAATCCTTAAGTGTAATTATGAAAATCTTGCTATTAAGAGTTAAAGCTAAAATACATATTTACGTACTAATTAAAACCAACATTATTTTTATACGATACGGTACTTATATTGTTAGGTATTAAAAGGATTTTTCTAAAGTGCCAAAATTAATAGGAACTGCTATGTATTTTATCTTTTTCTTATGATTTTCCTTATTTATTTTGTTGTTTTATCCTGTAATTTACTGAAATCCTCTAAGCGAGTTATTATTTTTAATTACTTACAAATTTTGAAACTATAATTATAATAGACTGACTAAAAAGACTATAAGTATATATATTTTTATTTTATTGTTGTTTTTTCATGTTTGAAAAATTTATACTTGAATTATAGTAATTATATTTTTCCTTTTCTTAATAAATAACAATAAGATTCATAGAAAGTTGTGAACAGAAGTGTCTTAATGGAAACGGAGTGTTTTAACACTAGTCAACGTAGTAACTAAGTAACAAATTATACAATTTATTACTTGGATACTTAAACTTTACTATTTCATAAAAACATACTCCCTGTGTAAATCTAACATGTCGCTTGTGAGATCCTCTTTTATTAATGTGAGGTGCTCTAACACTGCTAGACTGCAGATTGAAGTTTGAAAAGCTCTTAGAATCTCTTCTTGCATTTATTTTATTTATTTTCATATTAAAAACTCTTTTAGTATTCTTATCTATGCATGCATGACGTGAATAGAGAATATACGCTTTTTATATGTTCCAGCTTCACACTATGCGACCCTGCTTTTTCAAGGGGTGCTACTAGCTAATGTTATTCTTTACTAAATATGGCTTAACAGTTTTAGAAATGTAAAAAATATTCAGTATTTACTTCAGGTTCAGTTTCCCTTCAGTTCTTAAATAGGGGCATGTCAAGCGTGCCAGTTGGGCACAAGTCACTTCTCCAATGCCAAGGGTATACCAATATGCCTTCATAACCAGAGAATAATTATTTTATCTAAATATATAAAATCGAAAGGTCACTCACTCATCACGAAACCTCAGAAACTACATGTGCTAGGAATCTTAAATTTTGCATAGGAGTTATTTATAGGACGTAGGTGCTCGCTAAGATGGGAATTTGCAATATTCGACTCCTAATTTTTTTTGGGGTTGAAATTTGTATGAAACTTCGTTACTACAAATGCTAGGAGTCTCAAATTTTGCATGGACGTCACTTATAGGACGAGGTACTCATGGAGACAGAAATTAATAATAACGTAGTTCACGCAGGCGAAACCGCGGGCGGGCCGCTAGTAGCATATAAAAACGTCGTCACTTAATATTTACTTTGATAATTCCGTCAATTTAATTAATTGTCTCCACAATCTCCGCTAATCGAAAGTGCTGGGTCGCAAAAAAGACTAAGTATCTCCCTCCACTAATGACTCTTGAGTCCAAAGCATTAATCTTCACAAAGGAAGTGCTTACAATGTTTTGTAACTGTTTTTTTTAAACCATGAATAGATTTGAACTTCAATAGAGAATCTTTTCTTGGCATTTCGATAACATCAATCATTAGATTCTTTTTATTTATATTTTAATATGGATACCGATATTTATATTATTAATAATCAAATTTCCTTAAAAATAATTATTTTCAATAGCTCTTATCTTTGCCATTTTAGAATTAAAACTAAAATAAATAAAGTATAACATAATAAAACAAAATTTTATTAAACTTTAAAATGTTTATAATTTATACTATGAATAAACTGAGATGAACCATTTAATAAAGGTGAAACTTGTTGGAACTTTGCAAATATGAATATAATTTTGAAGAAATTACTGAAGTTTAATTTTATATTGGAAAATAACAAATTGTGGAAACGTGATGATGCAAAAAACTTCTTATTGCTTTCAACAAAATTTTAAATGTTAAAAAATTCAAAATAAATCAGCTTCACGCTGTATCTCGCACACAGCAGGGTATGTAGAGGGAACCTAGTGTTAAGACACTTTGTTCCCCACTTTCTGCAGAATTCTGGAGGCATTGCGTGTTGAGTGGGAGAACTCAACGCCGCGCTTTGCATTGACACCAGAGCGAAGAAATGGAAATATAAACGTAAATAAATATTTCACTTCCTCGAGTGCGGATCAAACCCACAACCGTCGCGTTACAGTCACACCCTTGTATCACTGCGCCACAACGGCCTTTTTACATTATATAAAAATAATAAATGTTATATTGTCTTATACTTCTTATTTTATTATTGATGATATTGGTTGATTATACATATATATGGTTAGCCTACATTACAAAATAAAAATTATTGCTACTAAATTATTATTTTAAAACGTTTAAATTTAAATAAGACCTACGCCTATTGAGAGCAGTTGACAACTGAACAGACAGTAACTGTCACATATCACAAAAATTATTTTCCCAAATTAAAATACAGATTCTGGAAAATAATTTTATTATGAGACGCAATACAAACTATAAAACAGCTTTCTAACATCTACTAAAATACCTATTTCTATTTACTCTGTAAGAGATACATCTCATTCTCCCGCGTTCCCCCAACCCTTTATTATCGGAGCCAGTAATCCTATTCTCCCAAAATAAAAGGCTCAATCCAAAGACTGAATCTCGAATTTTGAAGGAAATAATTCATCTGTAGCCTTGGACGGAAATAATAAACATTTATGAACACCGTGTAACTGATTCAAGTTGTTGAGTGTCTGCGGTGATAAAATTGGTTATACTGCGGAGAGGAAAATTGTATGAACGTTTTATTGGCGATATCGTAAGGTGCTGAATGAATTAATTGGCTGGAAGTGTTACAATAAGCTTATGAACTCGGAAATTGGAAAAAAATAAGTTTATATAATCGGAAATTGGAAAAAAAATAAGTTTATATACTCGGAAATCGGAAAAAAACAAGTTTATATAGCCGGAAATTGGAAAAAAATAATTTTATATAGTCGGAAATCGGAAAAAAATAAGTTTAAAAACCGCGGAAATCGGAAAAAAATAAGTTTATTCACTCTGAAATCGTTTTACTAGGTATGGGACACCCACATCACGCACAACTGGACTATTTTCCGCGTAATAAAATCCAAATGATGCGATAGAAATGCTATTTCAAATGTCGACATCGCCTCGGTAAATGAGTCTTACGCACAAAAGGAATTGAAACCCTAATATTATTTCTTTGATCAAAGCTGTTTATTTATTACGAGAAAACGAAAATATATTCTTTATTTCTGTCTTCGAATTGTATATAATGAAATAATTATTTTACCCAATTATACGATAATTGGAATATACTGCTTACTTAATTATTGTTTATCTTTATATATGTATTATTTATTTAGTCCTTGTCAAAAGTTATTTTAGGTTTACATAAAAGAAAAAATGTCTGTCTGTTAATTTCACATTTATATGTGTCTCGTACTGGCTTCAAAAGAAATACAGATGTTTTATTTGTAAACTTCCACAGAGACTTCCAATCAAATTCGGCAAATATTGGATCCTGAAAACGTAAAAGGATTTTTGTATTTCCTTATTTAATTTAAGTAACCAGAAAAAAAAGTAAACCTGTACTTTATTATTTAAATCTTTTCTGCGAGAACTGTTAGGAATGGTGGCAAAATTTGGAGACATCTTATTAAGATTATTTTTTCATATATTAATAGTCTTGAAGTTATTCTAACAACGGAATTATTTTTTAGATATACTTATTTGTATCTTACTTAGCAATTCTCTCCGCATAAACAAAACATACCAAGGACTAGGAATACACTATCGGCTGCTATATTCGCCGGGCAAATGAAAGTAAGGTACTTCACATACAATAAGCATGAAATAAAAATTGTTAATAAAACTCCATTTTGCTTAAAAAATACGATTTGTTTATTTAGGCGTTGATTTTAAAATTATTTCAATAGTTTAACATCACTTTTTGCTGTATTTCTATTTTCCTATTATAATTTATTTTTATTTAAAAATAATTGACGTTATAGTTATTCTATACTGAACGAATACATATAATAATACTCAATACTCAACACGCAATGACTCCACAATTCGGCAGAAAGTGGGGAACGGAGTGTCTTAACACTTGGTTCCCTCTACCTATCCTGCTGTGTGCGGGATACAGCGTGAAGTTGATTCAGATTTGATACGAATACATATAAAAATTAAAATCTGTCCTAAACCAGTTCTAATTATGTTTGTTAGCATAAGTAGGGTTTAATTAGGGCTTGGCGGTCTAAAATGCAGATAGCAAGTACCTACACTGTAACTACTAAATTGCTTGTACCCCAGTCCCCGAGTGCAAACGCAATCTAAATGCCGGTGGGAATTTCTCTTATGTCTAGATAACATAGGACATAATGATACAATTTCATATCTATATAGATATTTATAGTAAAATCGGATCGGTGTCTGTCCATGGAATGTATATAAGAAAAAATGTTATTAAATTTAAATTTAAATCAGCTTCACGCTGTATCACTCATACAGCAGGGTAGGCAGGAACCTAATGTTAAGACACTACGTTCCCTACTTTCTGTTGAATCCTGGAGGCATTGCGTGTTGAGTGGCAGAATTCAACGCTGCGCTTTACCATCAGAGCGAAGAAATGGAAATATAAACGTAAATAAATATTTCATTTCCTTGAGTGGAGATCGAACCCACAACCTTCGCGTTACAGTCACACCCTTGCCGCTGTGCCACAACGGCCTCAAAAAATGTTTGAAAAAATTGCTTGGTCTATTTTCTTCATATGTTATATATTAAATGAGATTTCAAAAAATAAAAATTATTTAAAATATGCATGCAGTTAGATGAATTGGGATCTTAACTATATTTAAGCGATATACGAGATGTATCGATGTATATTGGGCTTAGTTGGCAGAGAAATGAAAATTATTAATTCCCCGAGAGGGGATCGAACCTACAGCAATCGCAGTCGATGGCAATAAAATGTATATACCCCATAGATATTTCATTATTCTATGTCAAAATAACAATTTGTATTAAACTTTTTAATTTAGAACCACTTCAATCTAGTACTGTTTTCATACAAAAATAGGAAAACTGAGTAAGTTGAAAAGTTTCTTTACAATCTCTATTCTCGCGTAAGCTAGACAACTCTCAAATTCTCAAGTTTCGGATGGAGGTTAGCCAAAGTTCTTCATTGTTTGCCCAAAATTTGGTTTCAACTGTATCTTTCTTTGTTTTAAATGTTCTTCTCCAAATTTATTTATAGTAGTTTAAAAAATTTCACAGTCTTCAACGTATTGTGAAGTACGTATAGGACTTTAATTGAAACTAATTTTATTATGGTTTAAAAGGTTATTGACACTTTAAGAGCTAAAATATAAATAATTGAATATCATAAAGAAAAGAATTAAAAGACTCGAAATAAAAACAGAAATATGAAAGTTTATAATATTTAGGATATCTAATACCTAAAGGTCACGCTTTATTTGATTCTTAAAAGACCTTTTGTAATTTAATACCAGTTAGTTCAGTTTTGAAATTATATAATTAACAATATTAATTCAATTAAAATTAATAATTAACAGAAATTATATAAAACAAATATTTAATTAACGACAGTCGTGGCGCAGGGGCACAAGCGTACGACTCCGAACGTGACAGGTTTTGGGTTCGATTCTCATTCGAGGAATTGAAATATTTCTACACTCTGGCAAAGCGCAGCGTTGAGTTCCGCCACTCAACACGCAATGCTTTATGGAAAAAAGTGTCTTTATGGAAACAGAGTGTCTTAACATTAGGTTCCCAGGTTCCTTCTGCCATACTGTGTGTGGGATACAGCCAGTGAAGCTACAAAAATTATAGAATTAAGAAAATAACTTTCAATAAAACGTAACAGTAGAAAATTACTAAAGAATATTCAAAAAGACACGTAGCAACGAACTGACGTTCTTTACTTAGCACCAAGGGCACAGATGGCTTTGATAAGAAAAAGAAGAAAATAAAGAATGAAAAGATTTTTATAGATAGAACTTTTTATATCTATGTAAAAATGGGGGCAGCTATGATTAAAGTCGGAAAGCAGAAAAATAATAAAAAAGAAATATAATAGACTATTAAAAGTTAGAGGCTATAGCTGTGCAGGGGCTTAAAAGTGTAACGGTAAACGCGACGGTTGTGGGTTCGCTTCCCATTCGGGGAATGAAATATGTATTCATTAGGTAAAGTAGGTACAGAGCGGCCTTGAGCTCCATCACTCAATAGACCCCCAAAAAAAACTAAAGCTAGTTTAAAACATAAACGACGTATTCTAATACATTACGGTTAGGAGATTTTTGAACGTTATTATTGTTAGCACACACGCTTCCGGGTCAATTAATTTTCCCGCTTGTGAAACTGAAGCATGTGCTACCTACTCAAACAAAATGTATTGTTATAAAGTAAATTAGATAAATAGAAAGAGATGAGGCCAGTCGTGGTTCCTCGATCCTCGATTCCTACTCAAAGATATGAAATATTCAATTTTTTGTACGCTTTGGTGTCGAGGTAAAGCGCGGTGTTGAACACCACCACTCAACACGCAATGCCGACACGCAACGTCTTATTACTAGATTCCCTCTGCCTACCCTTCTACGTGAAGCTCAAAGAAAAGACAAAAAAAGAGCTAGCCTTCTGAATTAATTCAGAAGTTTTTGAAAATTCATTCCTACTTTATATATGAAATCTAAGAATCGCCTAAAATTACTTTTAAATTACAAAACAATATTATTTTGATAATTTAATTATATGCTACCATTTAAAAAAAATATGCATACACAACCCCGTTAATTGAATGTAATTATAGGAATTTAGGCACGAAATTGAAAATAACTATAAAACTATGAAATTTGTTTAGAAATTTAATTGATTAATTCCTACGTGAATTAACTTCACCCTAATAATCTTATCTTATGTAAATTTTAAATAAAAAGGAGAGTTGTTCCACAACGCGTAGCAAAAACGCCATATTCCATAATAAAACGAATGGGGGTGGGGCGTTTAACAAATTCACACTGTCAGTGAATACGGCTTACGTATCCAAGTGGAAATGTGAGATAAGACAATACCTTTACGGATTCGTTATTTATTTGCCTATTTTTACCTTTTGAATTTTTAATATAAATGTCAACATGTTTCTTCTTACGTTGTTGATATAATATTTAAGAATATTTGTATTACTTATATATGAGTTTACGGAACGTTTTAGACGACGAAATAATCTAAAATTGTAATAAGCTATGCTATATTTAACACAAACATATACAAAGGTTGATGTGCCTTCCTATTACTATTTTAGTAATAACCTTTTTGAATGAAACATAAGGTAGTTACTTACTAAGTAAGTAAGGCCTCTATATTTTTGGACAGTTTTTAAATTTTTATAACTTTTGTTTATTTTAGAAATAGAGATTTTTACATTAAGATAGAAAAATAATAGAGAAAAAGAAAAAAAGTAATATAGAAATAATATAGAAGAATAAAATAAATGTTAATCTAAAGTTTTCCCTATTTTTTACATATGCAAAAATTTCACCATTTATTGACTTATAAATTCTTTTATAGACCAGTAGAATATCTCTATAACATTATTATTAAATCGACGTCGTAGCACTGTTGGGATTTGTTTGATTACGCGCGATGACTATTTGTTTAAGTATTGCTCTCGGGAATATAATATTTAGTTGGGGGTTACTCAAAAAGAAATAAACAATTGTTTTAGCTTTGCGTTACATCCCGCATATAGCAAGGTAGGCAGAGGGAACCTGGGAACCTCAACAGGGAACATAACGCTGCAATTTTACCAGGGCGAGGAAATCACGTCACGTTTACAGCCTCTAGCTTGTGCTCCTGCTCTACGATGTCCTCAAAGAAATACATATAGATATCTCAAAAGAGACTACAAGCGGAGAAATTAGAAATATATATAATATTAAAAATAGAACTAATCATTACAGAATTCAGGGTACTCAGGGTCAAGTTATAGTACACTAGATGTCAAGATCTTGTATTTCAAACTATGTGGATAAAATAAAACTTTTAACCAAACTGTAGTTTTTAGAGTCGAAAATGTTTATTATTAAAATAAAGTTATATTTTTAGATAAACTCGTATACCTAGATAGCAGATATTTTTAAATATATTGCTGTGACCTCCTTTTTACAGAATTTCTTAAGTGGGCAGGTGCTGCAGGTGTTCGTGCTAGCAGTTCTATACATATCTTGTCGTTCGCGCATCAAGAGAGATTAGTCAATCATCTCTCTCTCTATTTAAATTATATTATTTTCTATGTTAATTTGTTTCTAATTGATTGTATAATGTGGTCTTAACTTTCTAGACATTTTTTTTCTGTTTTAGAACTTTTATCTCAAACGCTACTTTAAATGGAAATAAAAATCTTTAAAATTGTAAGCGTGGGTGTGGGTTCGTTTCCCACTCATGTAAATTATATATTGAATAATTTAATTTTCTCGCTCTAGTAACGAGACAGCGTTGTTGAATTCCGCCACTCAACACGCAATGCCTCTATAATTCAGCGCAGCGTGGAGACCAGAAATGTCTTAATGTGAACGGAGTAGGGGAATGGTGTCTTAACATTAGGTTCCCAGCATGAAGCATAAAAAAATCTTTATTTTCTCATTTTCATTCAATATACCGTAACTAAGTTCCTATTAAAGTTTTGTACGCTTACAATTTGTATGTTTAAAAGTAGTATGCACAAGTTTCAGCAAGGAGGCAGGATTTCTTCATTATACTTTTTTTTTGACTCAGTTGTTCGCAGAGAGTAACGTTTACTTTCACAAAGTATTTTTAGTTTCTATTAGCATTTCTAGCTTTTTTTATCAAAAAAATTTACATCACAAACAATAAATGTTTATATTAAATCAATTATTCTGTTCTGTTCATAAAAAAAAACCAAAAGTGAAAAAAAGAAAACAAGAGAATGAACCACCAAAGTCCGTGGTATGTTTTATTTATTAATATTAATAATAAAAAAACAAATGACTCATAATATATATATATTTCTTATTATTTTGTATGACAGCTTGCAAAAAAATAATAAAAAAACCTCAACGGGTGATTAGAAATGCGCCACTGTGACCTCTTTCTTGAGAACTCCTTAAGTTGCTGCTTATGCAAGCGGTACGACGTAATATCCGATCTCAGGCCGGTATCAAGGGCTTTCAAGTTCTGAACTATTCCCACGTCAACGTCACGTTACACTCCGAAATTGCCAATATCTGATATAAAGGCAAACATTTATTGATGTGGGAAACTTTGGGAAGTTATTTATTTTTTCCGCTTCTCACTATATCCCGGGCACACGATCGGCAGAGGTTTAATACCTAGAGTTAATACATTCCGTTGTTCCATTTTCCTTTACCACAGCGAAGAAAATAGAAATATTTAATATCCTCGAGCGAGAATCGAACCTAAAACCTGTCACGACAGTCACGACTGGCCTCAGCCGACCAGGTCAGCCCAATTATTTTTAGTCTGAAAATATATAAATAACATCTATAAAAGTAGCAAAGAATTATTGTGCTAGCACAAAGCATCATATCTTGGGTAGATTGGAGACTGTCGCATCATACTGTCAATAGCAGGCGATAGTTTGTATCGAATTTAATAGGGCAAGTTTCAAACGCCATAATTAAAGAACTGCGCTGAACAGAATTTAATAGGTTTTGCTTCAGTAAGATGAAACAAAATACCTTGTTAGCTCTTATCGTCTCTCATTTTCTTCATTTTCGTGACATATTTAATTATGAGTAAAAACAAAAATTTTTTAGTATAAAAAATCAGTAAAAAACAAAGTTTTCAAAGCAAACGAAAGGGGTTATTTTAATGTATATGTTATATCAATTTTGTTAAGTTAACAAAAATATAAGAATAGAACTAGACTCTAGTATATAAGCATTTTTCTTATCTTGGAGCATCGCTGCTTAGTGAAATTGACAGGTTTGATCCACTTCCCAAGGGATGAATGCTGGTAAACGGGTGGAATTTATAATGCTTTGTCTAAAAATAACTGCAAATTTTATTCTTTATTATTATATTACTAGAATTATGAAAAACTTTTTAACCATATAACGTCGACGTAGAAACACAAGTGTGCTACTGTAAGCGCGACAGGTCGTGGGTTCGATTCCATGCGAGTAAAAGAAATATTTATTATTTTCATATATTCTGTGGTATGAGGTAAATCGCAGCGTTAAGTTCCGCTACTAAACACTGGTATACATATAAATGTATTATATTAATAAAAGTCTAAAACATTCATAAAACGTATGTAAATAAGTACCGAAGATTTTTAAGCTAGAGATAAAAGCAAAATGCTGCATACAAGTTTTTGTTCGTTTGTAATTCAATTAAGCTCTAACACCTGAACGCATTTGAATGAAACATTACATGTGGATGGTTCCGTAGTAGTTTCTTTTATTCAAATGCACGAATATATATTTTTTTTACATAGACTAAAAAGAAATATATTTTTAAATACATTTTTGTTAGTATATGAGTATTTCTGTTTAATATTTTTGTCAATCTATATAATACTAGCAATTTATATGCGGCTTCGCCCGCTGCAATTTTTTATTAAATTATAACGAAATTACACAGAATCGTTACATAAATTATAGCTTATCTGTTTTCTGCTGTGAATTTTACTGTAAAGTTTCATCCAAATCTATTCAGTAGCTTTTGTGTGAAAGTGAAACAAACATTCATCCTCAATAACTTTCACATTTCTATAATATTAATAAGAAGTAAGATTAGTAAGATATTTTAATATAAATCAATAATCTCATTTTGTTTTAGATAGTCAATTTATCGAGAAAATTTGGAGGCTAGGGTAAATCACCTTAATGATAAAATAAAATGTATAATTTTTACTTTTAGCTATTTCCATTTGATCACGCAGCGAAACCGCAGGTAATCGCTAGTCTAGGTAAATAATATACCTCGTTACATGGAGTATCGCGGTAATTTAAGCTTTAACACTTTGGCGTACAACTAAGCTTAACTTAGTCTCTTGGTTAAGACTTATAGAAGTCTCTTCCACGAAGTTACAAGTCCCATATATCCTTCAACGGTCTTCACTTTCAACTATTTAGCTTTCCAGATAAAGTTCAGGAAGGTACAAGAACCATAATTACAATATATTAGCTTCACGCTGTATCCCGCATATCCCGAACCTCATTTTCTACTTAATTTTTTGGGGCATTACCTGTTGAGTGGTGAAACTCAACACTGGACTTTTGCCTTCGTGCCAGAGCGAAGAAATGGATATTAAAAAATAATAATTTATTTCCTCGAGTGTATATTGAACCCACAACCACTGCGTTATAACTGTAACACCCATATTCCCCTGCACCACGACGACCTCACGCGGTATATTATTTAAGCTCATAATGATAAAAGTAAAATAAAATACTTATTTTAAAACATATTTAATAATTGTAAAATGTTCGCGTAGAAAAATTCAAACGACCATCACTAACAGAATTCACGTGGAAACGTATGCATTTTACATCGGCCTGGCCGCAAATCGCAATCCACTTTGTAGGCTTGCATCCTTATCATAAAATATGAAGATAGTAAAGCTAGTTTATATTTGCTAAGCTGTGTTGTATTTATTTAACTTAAATTGTATTATTATTTATATTTCAATAGTACAATTTAATTACGATTTTACTTCATGTTCATCTTTCACATTCACAGTTTACGATTTTTGTATTGTGGGTGACAGTCCCAAAATCAATTCCATATCTAAATCAGACCTCTTGAAACAAATTGCAATATTGATTTTTAGCCTCTAGTGAGTTTTTATCGTAACCTAAGAACATGTACCAATCAAATCCGAAAATATTACTGAAAACCGCATTAAAATTGAACAAGTTGTTTTGGAAATGGTAACATTGGTTTGCACAAACATCCTCTCACCGAATCGCATACACCGTCTCCGTTCCCTAGTGGGTAAAAAATGCACATGACATACATGTCCAAGATATTTCAACTAACAGCTACCGCATTTAGTCACGCAATTTCCTGATTCTCGCTGAAAACTGCTTCATTATTGTGTCTTTATTAACTAAAAATTGATTCACATTTCATACAGTATTTCAAATAGAAATATTTCATATTCGTAGCCCTTAAATTTGGCAATAAATATGTTATTACTATATTTATATATCAACTAGTGGAGCCGGACGCGGCTACGCCTGCTTGAACTATAAGAATATTTTTGCGTCGGCCATACTCATACTATGCCGCCCGAAGGCTAGGTCGTTTCGAATTAGTGACATCTCCTTAATTATTTATTAGAATTTATATAGTAAACTATAATTTCAATCTAGATAAAATGATAAAAGGGACTATTATATTTATTTTCATAAGGATGAATATCAAAATGTCACGGTAACGGTCGCGTGGCGACGCGACGGTTATTATTAAGATGGCAGAATAAATTGCATGTCAAATTAGAAAGTATTTTAATATATTAGTACATATGTGTCATGTAATTTTATATAGCCTATAGCACTTCTGAAGAATGCAGCTTTCATACAAAACAAAAATATGTTTTAATTAATATTTACTATGGTAAATCAGACCAGTAGATCCAGAGATCTTAGCGTTCAAGCAAACAAACAAACAAACAAACAAGCAAACAAACAAACAAACAAACTCTTCCGCTTTATTATATTAGTATAGAGTATAGATTTCGAAATTTTTGACTTTGAAAAGATTTAAGCTATTTATTCATCTTTTTTCATCTAATACAGTATTTTTCCAAAAAAAAAACAAATTTTAAAATTCTGTCATATTTTCGCTCACAAACTGGCTAACGCTACGTATCAAGCGAATTGAATTTCAATTGCTAAACGTGAACAACCGGTGGACGTTTGCTTCGCAAAGTTATGTAAAACGTGGCTCCAGTCGTTTTATGGTGGAGCTTTTTCCTGAAGCTTCGTTGAAACAAAAAGTCTAATAAGACATTTTAATTAATTATCTATAGTGAAAAATCAGCATAATACATGTCAGCTTATTATTTTTAAGGTTGTCTCTAAAGGAAAAAACGGAACCCTTTGGATCGCTTCGTCATCCATCTGTCTAGAGAATTTATTTCGAAATAACGTAGAGATACTAATCTAAAATGAAAATTTTGGCCAATAGTCCCTTGAAACAAATGTTATTTATAGAAGTTATCACAATCTCTTAAAGAGTTGGGTTCTACCATTCAAAGCGCCCTTACTTCTTCCTCCTGGCATTATTCCCGGCGTATGTTGCCAGGGTATGCTTTCCTGCTTAACCTGAAAGCGCCGTTATTTAACTCATGGAAAGTTTACTCTAAAAAGCTGTATACGTAATTATGTGGAGATAAAAGAATTATAGATTTATGGAATATTTTTTTGTAATATATCTATTAAGGAAATATTTTTAAATCGGCATCGTCATTTTATGATATTGGATATCAACTAAATGCTATTCATTGATGGTAACTATCAACTTACAGGTATTTTGCTATAAAAGCACCTTTTTCCTATACAATAAAATTTCTCATGTCACCAATTTCTTTGGAAAAGAAGATGGCTTCTTTACACCTCGAGCCAAACCCTTCGGCATATAAAGAAGTTTTTATATCAAAGGGGTATCTGTTACTTGGAAATATTTGATCTATTTAGGACTGCCTCTACTTGTTAAAGACGGAATTTTGGATCGACAGAATAAAAGGGATAGTAGTGATGCTTCGGAGTATTTATTATTTTGGAGTCGTGTGTTGACTGTAAACGCGACTGGTTGTGGGTTCGATTCCCACTCGAGGAAATTTATATTTTTATTTCGTCGTTCTGGTGTCAAGGCAAAGCACGGCGTTGAGTTCCGCAACTCAATACGCAATGTCTCCTGAATTTGGCGAAAAAGGAGTGTCGTAACACTAGGTTCCCTCTGTCTAGCGTTTTATGTACAGCGTGAAGCTGATTTGTTTTTAACTTTTACATTTATTCTTGGTGAATTTTGGAGATTGTTTGTGTTGTTGGAGATTTTTGCTTAGACAAAAAATGTTAGAATAATAAAATATTTCTTATATTATTATGCGTTTTTTTGTATTTGCGTAAATACAATTAAGAATTTTGATGCTATACAAACAATCACTAATATTAAACAGTTTCTATAATGTTAAATATTGACAGAACCCTCAAATATGTGCTCGTCTATTACACCGAGAATGATTCGATACGAGCAAAATCAATTCCACTTTAATATATTATGTGAAACACTGCAAAGGTCTAAAATTAATTACTTCACTTTCTTAAAATATAACAAAATATTATAAAATATGCTTAAAATTGGTGCTTCATTCAATGCTTAACTTTGAAATTAATTTAATAGTTTTTAACAAAAAAAAAACGTTAACAGCATATTGTCAAAGTCTTATATGATTTTGTGATGGATGGACTTTGCAAAACACGAGAAGCACCAGCTTTCGAATAAAAAAAAGAATGATCAAAAGCAGTCCACCCAGTCGAAAGTTCTGAGGTAACAAACATTAAAAAAATACAGTCAAATTGAGAACCTCCTTTTACAGAACTCGGTTAAAAAGAAAACTTAACTTTTTCTTTCTTTAAAAGAGGTACTCACCGTAATCATGACTAACTTGCATTTTATATTTTCATAAAGTTTGTCCCTTTGATCGCTCAGAAAAAAACCCTTAGGAGTGTGGGATGAAAAGAACACTCGTAGCACGCTTCTGACTTTTTCCTCTCTAAAAATAATTAATTATCACTCCACCCGTATAATTTTCACATTTACGCAACGTCCAACCTCCCCTTGTAAATACACACGTTCATTGTATAACCGGCAACCGGAAACTAGTTTCCATTACACAGTATATATTTTTCATAACTAGATTTCAGTATGAAATATTTGATTACATAATTATAATTATTAAACATTACCGATTTATTTATTAGCAGTTAGTTATTTTTATTATTAAGCTTCACGCTGTATCTCACGCACATCCGGGTAGGCAGAGGGAACCTACTGTTAAAACACTCCATCCCCTACTTTTCTCCGAATGCTTGAAGCGTTGCGTGTTGAGTAGCGTAACTGAACGCCTTTGTCTTTACTGTTTATAATATCACTATATTATTATTTATCGATTATCGATATTCTATGTATACCTATATAAAGCGTAGTACATTTATTAAATCATATAAACCAAAATACTCACAAATATTGTTTTCTTTCATCATTCTAATGACACTATCACGAACAAATAACAAATAACAAGAATGTCTGCAAAAGCAAAGATGATGAAAAACAAAAGTTGGTCTTCAACCCGAGTTAGAAGTAGGTTTAGGTCTTTAGGTCAGCTTGGCTATAGATTTGCAGCTCCGGGCACATTTCCAATCTGAACGGGTGATATAATCGCAATTTTATGGTATATCAGAGACAGCCGTCCCTATGTGGGCTAGGTTATCTAATTCTATTTATTCTGTCTCCCGCCCACGCTATTTAGCCTCGTAATACAATTTCCACAAACTGGAAGATTTATTTTAGCATTTGGATGTTATCACCGGAGCTACATCTTGAATAACGTGTAACAATTTTTACGGCAACCTCGTTTTCCAAAAAATATGGAAAACGAGGTTGCCGTTAAAATTGTTATAGCAGATATTCTTAATTTTTTTTTTCACGCTGTATCCCGCACACAGCAGGGTAGGCAGAGGGATTGCCTTTTTTATTTTAATTTTACATGTTTTTAAAAACTATTATATAGATGGCAATCGTGGTGCAGGGGCTCAAAGTGTGGCCTAAGCGCGACTGGTTGCGGGTTCGATCCCCACTCAATGAACTATTTATTTAATTTATATTTTAATTTCTTCGATCTGATGTCGAGTTCCGCCATTAAAGGCACAACGGAGTGTCTTAACACTTAGTTCCCTCTGCATACTCTACTGTATGCGAGTTAGAGCGTGAAGCTAAAAAAATATGGCGTAATACGGTTATCAAAGTATCATAAGGACTGTGCCAATTAAAATTGTCGCTAGTACTACAAACGAACTGACCGGCTTTCAATTTAAAATCTAGATCTCATCCTGACATCCAGTACTAAAGGAAAATATAGACTGAAACTTTATGAATCTAACCAATTTATTCAGGATTTAGTCAAGAGTCATATATACTGGTGCATACTTCATTCGGGCTGATGTAGTAATTGCCAATATCAGGCGAGTAGATCACGCGTTAACCCATTGTTGGTGTCCAGTACTGACAGATTAATAAAGACTGTATATATGGAAATGGGTAATATTTTTCTAATTGAATTGTTTCAAGCTATATGAGGCCGTAACTGGCTGTAACGCAACGGATGTGGGTTCGATCCCCACTCGAGGAAGTGAAATATTTATTTAAGTTTATATTTCCATTTTTTACCCTGCTGTGTGCGGGATACAGCGGGAAGCTGATTTTTTTTCTATATAGTTAGTAGAATAGTAGTTAGAGGCCAAATGTGGCGTAGGGGTTCATATCTTACGTGAGAAAATTAAATAGTTAATATTCATTTCCTTGTTCTGGTCGTTACCAGTTGCTCGTTAGTGCGGCTCAAAGCGTGGCGGCCGGTCCGGTACTCAACACGCAATGCTTCAAGAATTCGATGGAAAGTGGAAAACGGAAGTGTTCATGAGAAACGGAGTGTCTTAACACTAAGATCCTTGATTCCTTTTGCCTACCCTCCTATGTGCAGGATACAACGTGAAGCTATATAATTAGTATTAAGTCCGGAGAATATTATTGAACTATTGAACAAGAAATGTATTTATCATGCAATTAAAGGTGCAGGTGCCTGGAAATTGGTCTTTAGAAACAGCTTAGATAAAAAAAAACAATATTACCTAGAGAAAGAGAAGATAGAGAAAGAGCAACAACTGTCATTTGAAGTGTCAACATAGAAGTTGTTCAACACACTATAAAATAAATCCACGATATACCCTAAAGAGTTTTATTAAAGCCAAAATTATTCTCTGGAAGTGTTTCCTAGCACTCTTATGAACAAACTTCAACTAATATAAACACAACTTAATGGTTATGTTCATATTTGTTGTTATTCCATATAATAACTGATCTCATATCGTTATATTTAGTATAAAAAACACCCTATATACAGCCTTCGGGGAGTGTGTTATAATAAAAAATGATACTAGCATTACGAAGCTAAACTTTATCGTATTGGCATCAGATTCCAGGCTTAAGTGGAAGTGGAGTTAACGGAATAGAAATGTGGAGTAATGTTCGTATATTGCAAAGCGTTTCTCATAACCACTGTCTTACATGAGGAAGAAAGTAAAAATAGCAAACTACATCATGAAAGTCTTTCTTTTCAGGGTTGTGTATTTCAAAAGGTAGAAACGGAACCCTTATAGAATCACTTTTCTATCGGTCTGTCCGTCTGTCAAGACTATTTATAGGGCATTTATTCATCGATTTTGATGTATGAAATTCTCTATGAAATCAAAGCCTTTAGGCCACGAAGTAAGAATTTACAATAAAAATAAAAGAAAAAATCGTAAAAGTTAAAATTCTACTTCCTGCGATCTTCAATCCTGAAATTGGTATGAAAGAATCGGTGGGCGAGTCCGACTCACACTTAACCGTTTTTTAATAATTATATGAACACGTATTACTTATAATTATATTTATTTATATAACACTATTGAAAATATAAATAACTAGCGACCAAAAACCCGATTTCACCAGCTCATACTTATTCTTATATTATAGCCAAAGTATATAAAATGATAACATAAATTGTTGGCTAAGTGTTATTTTGACGTATAAGCTATATTACTGTAGAGTTTTATCTAAATAAGTTCAGTCATTTTTGTGTTAAATTATATCTGTTCAGTAATTTTCGTCTCTAAAGATACCGTATTAGTTATTAGAAAATAATAGTTATTAGAAATAGAAAGCGTATTAGTTAAAAAGTCAACATTTTTAAAGTATTACATAAATCAGCTTCACGCTGTATTCCGCACATAGCAGAGTAGGTAGAAGGAACTTAGTGCGAAGATAGTCCGTTCCCCACTTTCTGCTGAATTCTAGAGGCATTTCGTGTTGAGTGGCAGAACTCAACAGGACACCAGGGCGAAGAAATGGAAATATAAACGTAAATTCTTTTTTCACTTCCTCGAATGAAAAAGTATTACATGTTCATATCTATTCGAAAGGACGAAATGAACGAAATTTTTGGAAGTTACCGTTTTTACAATTGTTTTTGGGCACAACTGGCCTATCATAATTTACATATCATAGTTTGCTGTAATCAAAAACAACAAGCCCTGGTGTCCATTTGCGGAGTTGCATGCAAAATACGCTATGATTTATGAGACGTATATGAGCTTTATGGTAATGCACTAAAGTTTCATCATTTTATGCATAATTATCTTTTGTTTAGCATCGACGCTGTTCTGTCTTCAATCTTTCAATAAAAAAATTAATATGGGTGTTTATATTCTATGAAATATTATTTTTATAATTTCTTTTTAGCGCTACACTTTGTACCCCGCATACAGCCAGGTAGGCAGAGGGAACCTAATGATCAGACATTCCGTTCCCGTTTTTCAGTTGGAGCATTGCGTATTGACTGTTGGAACTCAACGCCGCGCTTCGCTTCTACACGAGGGCGACGAAAATCGAAATATTAAATATTTCATTTCCTCGAGCAGGAATCGAACCACGATTGGCTTCAGTTTAAAATACAGATTTATAATAATAATTTCTACATTACTTTCCGTACATTCTAACTTTTCACTGGTCCTGTGCACGACGTGGCATTGTTGTGCTATACACAATATCTTTGTAAAGGTGGATATTATAGTAAGAATATATATTCTACAGGAAGTTCTTTCTATAATATTATAAAAAAATCTTTTGTTATCGATTTTCTTAGAAATCCTTTCAAAATTTTAACACAAAATATAAATATAGTTAAAGTTCCCTTATATTAAATTTACTATAAATATTTAGCCAGTATATATATTTAGCTAGTATGTATGTTAAGCTAGCTTATCTCTTAACTGATTAGATAGCATGATTGACAGACACAATTCTATCAAGTGAAGTTTATGATAGCTTGGACACCCCCAGGCTATAAAGTCGTAACTGCCACAGGTTGCCACTTAAGTGCTTTTTCAAAATGAGGCCACAACACTTATCCGTAATATGATTATTCTCAGCAAATATTCAATATTAGTATCTATTTTAAATTTAATATAAAAAAGCATATAATATTATTAAAATTAAAAAAAATCAACTTTTCTCTGTATCTCACACACAGTAGGTAATAGGGAACCTAGTGTTAAGAACTCCGTTCTCCATTTTCCGCTGAAGTTCCACTCTCCGTTTAACACTGACTTTTCACAAATACAGATAATAAACGTGAAATGGAAGATAGATCAAGATTAGAGCACTCTGGATATTATAGTGCTTTTATACATTTCTGTGATTACATTTTAATATTATAATAGTACTAGAACCCACAGTTCAGGTGGAAAATTAAGTAATAATAAAAAGTGAAGGATCTTCATAAGCAATATTTGTATAAATTAAATAGTTTAGTAGTTGAGACCGTCGTAGCCCAGGGGTACAAGGGTGATTGTAACGCGACGGTTGTGAGTTCAATCCCCAGTTGAAAGAATGAATTATTATTTATTAATTTCATTTCACTCTGACACCATGGCAAACGCCCAACGTTGAGATCCGCCACTCAACACGTATACCTTGAAAAATTCGACAGTAAATGGAAAACGGAGTGTCTTAACACTAGATTCCCTCTGCCTACATGCTAGATGTGGGATATATTTATTTATTTCTATTGAAACACTTCATTACAACTATATATTGATATTTAGCTATTATTGGGGCGGAAAGTTCTATATTTACTTTAGACGACCTTTACTTGAGATTATCGGCCTAAATAAGCAAGCGGGGCGCCACGAAATGAGATGTATTGCGTGCAAAATAAATATGAGCGTGCCCTATAGAGAGAGAGGCCGCCTCTTTAGAGTCACACGACGAGCGGATTTATACGACGGGAAATCCAATTATGCTTTGGTACGGTACTCGTATACTAAAAGTTAAGTAACTTCACGTTAGAAATATGCAACTATATTTACAGAAAGCAATATTCAAATAGTTCAGGTGTTCAAAAGCGAAATAAATTGACTCGTAGCCGTAACTTATATATATAATGGAAAAAGTCCTAAAACTGCAAATTAGAGGCTGTCGATCAATCATTAATGATGAAAAATCATTACAAAGTTATAGTTGTAGTTCATTTCTTACAAAATGAATGCATACGTCCGCAAATTTAAGTTTGTCAACTTTTATAAATTGTAGGTACTTCTTGTTGATATTTAATCGTGAAATTAGTACGGAACCCTCGATTAACGAGTCTGATTCGCATTTGACCGGCTTATTATTGATATACTCGTAAACAGAATATTTTGATACTTTAACCCGTAAAGCACGTTTTCTCTTAGAACGTAAAGTCATTCTGTTCTCTGCTCTCCGTCCAAATTAAAAATATTGTTTAGGTGTAGGTATATAGTCATTCACCTGAGAGAGGATCAAGCGTTTTTTATACAGGGTGGAAGTGTCAGCGCCACTTTAAATTAAACTACAGTTTCAACTACTCTATAAAAGCCTAATATAATTCGGAAAAAAAATAATTCTCAAAAATGAAAAAGTTATTTTTTCAAACAAAATAAATAATAAAATTATCGTTTTAAAATAAAACGCCATTTGTAAAGTATAACATAGGCACGCACACACTTACCTGTCAAAGCGGCAACGTCGCATACGTATGTGTGCGTGACACGAAATACAGGTATGGATAAAAATCGTGAAATGAAAAAAAAATCCTACGTCTAAACCGTTGAGGTACCTTGATTATTTTTTTTAATTCCGGGTTTGAAATATTTTACCCTATATGCAGTTTCAGTAAAAGAAGCGCTGCCTCTTCCACCCTGTATACGTATCTATCTATATGCATAAAACTATTTGCTTTTGCTAAAAGTTCTTAACTTTTCTACTACATTATAACTTATTCTACTTGAGATCTACTTTGGTTGGGAAAGTCCATTAAAATATATATTATTCTAAATAGTTATTATGCTAATATATTTAAAAGATATGATATATTTACAAGTTTCCAGTATTAGGTCAAGAATTTAGAGAGAGATTAGAGTTAGATATAGAGAGAGACTTAGATTAGAGTTAGCTAAATCTAACTCTAATCTAAGTCTTACTAATGAATGAATGAATGAATGAAGAGAGACTTACTAATGATGAACAAAACTATAAAAAAGCATATATTTTAACTTTTTCGATTCCCAATATCATTCGCACCATCACGCTGTCATATTCCCGCCATAAGTCATGGTCTCTGGTTGAATTTACTGGCATGCCATAAATGAGGAAACTTCCTAAGAATCGAATTCTTAAATGACTGCGCAGCTATTGCCAGGAAATTATAAGAATTCAAATATGGTGTTAAATTCTTTGACTTATTGACATAGAAATATGACATGACATTTCTGCAACGAATATAATATGTACTAGAAAATATTCATTGAATACTGCTTTCTAAAGCTACGTTTTGTTGACAATAAAAGGTTATAAAATGAGGCTATATTAGATTTTTTATCATTAATGACTTGGTTTATCTTTTGCAATGGTCTAACCACCGAGGACGCAAAAGACCGTGCAAAGTGGAGTAGGTTGAGTAGGAAGGCAGACTCTGGTAATAGCCGGGATTAATGCCAGGAAGAAGAAGAAGAAGAAGATCTTTTGCAAAGGATATTAGTTCCGATCTTAGAATACTAAGCGGTTATACTTGAGTAGTAGACTATAGAATGTTTTTTACACCGTCGTACTCCATAGTACGACAACTATTGTGGTCAACGTTATAAGATCAATTATTTTCTAATCTAATTAAGATTTTCTTTTTTCTTCTTTTTTTTCTATTTATATAGTTCTAGCCTCTTTCTCAACATATAATAAGTATAACATAACTATAATAGAGCCAGTATTTTTTCGGCCATTTACGACTATACAGGGTGGAAGAGGCAGCGCTTCTTTAACTGAAACTGCATATAGTGTAAAATATTTCAAACCCAGAATAAAAAAAAATAATCAAGGCACCTCAACGGTTTGGACGTAGGATTTTTTTTTCTTTTCACTATTTTTATCCATACCTGTATTTCGTGTCACGCACACATACGTATGCGACGTTGCCACTTTCACAGGTAAGTGTGTGCGTGCCTATGTTATACTTTACAAATGGCGTTTTATTTTAAAACGATTATTTTATTATTTATTTTGTTTGAAAAAAAAACTTTTTCATTTTTGAGAATTATTTTTTTTCCGAATTATATTAGGCTTTTATAGAGTAGTTAAAACTGTGGTTTCATTTAAAGAAGCGCTGACAATTCCACCCTGTATATGGAATGTGATGGCGTAGTTTGTTGTTTTAATGATGCGGCATGAGAAGAAGAATGTGAGGTGAAATAGTTGTGCGTGCCGTTAGTTAAGTTGACCCTATACTTAATTATATAAAGCCAGTAATACACAGTTAAAAATATTTACGCAAGTATTATATAATGGGGAACGGAGTGTCTTAACACTATGTCCCCTTTGCGTAACCTGCTGTGTGCGGGATACAGCGTGAAGCTGATTAATATTGATAAAATTTTACTATGGCTATAAAATGATATTTCCCTAAGCAAATTTACTATAGCGTACTGTGATAATACGTTAATAGGTGCTTGATCTACATTCAGGAGCATGTCAAACATTTGAAGAGGCAACTAAAATTTATTTCATTATCTAATTAATTATTCGAAGGTAATATAAGATAAGTAATATTAGTTTGAAACTGTAAAGCGACGGTTGTGGGTTTAATTCCCACTTGGGGAGAAGGAATAATTATCTATTAATATTTTCGCACCAAGGCAAAACTTCGGCTTTAAGGTGGGAACGAAGTGTCTTAACACTAGGTTCCTCCTGCCTGATTTTTCTTTAGAAAGTGGTATATTGCGGGCGTCGGCAAATAGCACTCATTTCTGGAAACACTAATTAAACTTGTAAGTACGACGTTATCACCGCCAAAGCTTTTAACAAGGATCTTATTTTAAGCTCGCAAGTAAGTTTACTAACGATTATAGAGCTATCTCTATCAAATAACAAAGTAAAGTATTTAGTAAGAAAACTAAATTAAACTAAAAACATACTATAATCAGGTGAACTTCGCCAAAGCCTCTTTGAAAACTTTTCTGTTTATACCCTAATGGAAAATTTTGTTTGCTTCTGAAAACTATTTTAAATATTTACTTAGATTACCCATTTGTTGTAATGGAATCTTAATAAATGCTATACTAATGCAATTTATAAAAATACTAGAAACTCAAACGCAGTTTAACTCATCTACCTCATAAATTAAATATTCAATATTTTCATATCATTAGACTCTCTCTACCTTCTCTGCTAAAAGCGTGAAGCTGTAAATCAAAATCTCTATCATATTTGCTTCGGTCTTTACTAACTAAAAAGGGAAGATCAATAAATGTACTTAAATATTTAGCTTTGTAGAGAGTCAAATTGACAACCTCATAGACACCACGCTTCATTTAATGCCCATAAAAGCACCTTCCTAACAAAAATCTATTTAAGCAAGAAAGGTTAAAAGTTCACAAATTTTATGAATTTCGTATTTTTATTAATATTCCCGCTTTTTTCTGAACAAAATGGTAGTAAATTATATTCTGTCTATAATAACATGGATGAGTTCAATCTATGTATCCAAGTGGAAACGTAAGATAAGGGCAACAACGGTGCACTCTTTGTGACCTGGATTTAAGTAAATTTCATAATAATGTTTATAAATTCAACATGATTTTCATGTTTCATTTTTATTATTGAGTAGAAATTATAACAATATGATAATGACTTTAATGAAGTAACTTGTATTTTATTTAAAAATAGAGGCCGGCCAGAGGTTGTGGGTTCGATTCTAATTTAAATAAGTGAAATATTTAATATTTTAATTTTCTTCACACTGGTGTTGAGGCGAAGCGAGGCGTTTACTTTCGCCACTCAACACGCAATGCCACAAGAATTTGGGTGGGGAGCAGTGTCTCAACACTAGCTTACCCTGCGACATGCGGGTTGCAGCGAGACTTTAAAAAAAATCTGTGAATAATACAAGTGGAATATACAAGTTTTATATAAACTCTCATTAAAGTTAAATTAAAACGAAAATACAATTAGTTCATCATTATGTGCTTAATTGTAAAGAGTCCGTAGCCCGAGTTCTTCAGAGGGCAATTAATAAGATCAAAAGTTTA
>JAEBDU010013034.1:91869-113763 GCA_016802625.1 Heliconius numata
TCTATTGCCATATAAATTACGCGGAGTGCTTTATAATCAACGGTGAAGTGATTTTGTGTCTTTATTAAACCGAATAAACTTCGTAAAACAGTGATTTTATAATTCAAAGTGCAAACAACTTTTTTCAACCGCTGACAAATCCACGAGTCATGCTGCGGCTAGTGCAAGCAACTTACGCGGTTCGGCCTTACGCATAAAGGCTATAGCGTCGTGCGTGAGCTTCCAGTGACGTCTCATACGCTTAGCGTCAGTGATTAACTTAGTAGATGTGACATTGCGTTGTACCGATTTGACTTTGTCTCTGAGAGGATACTAAATAATTTATTTAATTTTGATATATAGTTTTATTTGATTGCGATTTTATTAAGATGCCACCTAAAAAGAATTCTCCAAACTCCAAAGATAAACTTACTCTGCAAAGTACGCATGCAAATCTTAGCTCAGCAATCACGGATACTGACAATGAAGATGTAAGTAATGTCACTATCAGACCGAGGGCCCGTCAGCGTCAACATGATGATGAAACATCTGCTTTCATGCTAGACATAAAAAAATCCTTCGAGACGTTTAAAAATCAACAAAATCTCATACAAGTTACGATTAAGGACATACAGAGTCAAAATAATGACATAATAAAATCCATGGATTTTATTTCTAAACAGTATGAGGAGATGAAGGAGAAAACGACTAAATTAGAAACTGATAATAAGTCACACCTAGCCTACATACAGACCTTGGAGATGAAGCTAGAGAACCTCGAAAGATCACAAAAGCATACCAGCGTCGAGATTAGAAATGTTCCCGTCCAGGACAAAGAAACAAAAAATGACCTTCTCGCTTTAGTGAAAAATATTGGGGCCGTTTCTAGTGTTAACATAGATGAAAATCAAATACGTGATGTATTTCGACTGAATCAAAAGAAGGGTGGCAACAAGACCATAATAGCGGATTTTTCTTCTGTTCCTCTAAAAGAGAGAATTTTAGGTTCTGTAAAAACTTATAATCGTAATCATAATACTAATAAGTTAAATACTTCACATCTTAACCTAAGTGGAGAACCCAAGCCTGTCTATATTAGCGAGTGTTTAACCCAAAAAGCAAAAAGAACTTTTCATTTGGCACGTGAGTTTAGCATCAACAACGGCTACAAGTTTTGCTGGACAGCTCATGGAAAAGTTTTTGTCCGTAGGAATGAAGGCGGTCAGTCTTACAGAATCGACACTGAAAACGATCTGACCCGCCTCCTCTCCTCGTCTACGCTGTGACTAGCTGTAGCTGCCCTATTTATTATGTTTTGCTATAATTTTGTATTTTCACAATATTTTTATTATTTTTTAAGGCTTACTCAGTTTATATTTGTAATTTGTTTTGGTTTATACATGACTGTTTTATGTTTTACTCATTGTAATTATCCAGTTTACAATACTGTGTTTTTATCACTATCTCACAATACTCTTCAATTTACCATACTGCTATACACACAATCACACAAACCTCATCTATACTCTCTCTATCAGAATACACTGCGTCCAAATACAAGATATCAAATAAATTTCACTCCGAACTCACTAAAGAAATGTCCAAATGGACCATCTGGTTACAATGCTGCCCTTAAATGACATATCTAATGACATAGATTCTGCTCAAGTATCTGATGCCATGTTGTGTTCTCCGGAAGACCTGGGTAACCATATTAATATATCTAAGACTTCTCTAACTGTAATGCATACCAACATTCGTAGTGTATCCTGTAACTTCGACGCATTTGCTATTCTCCTCGAGAGAGTTTGTATCAGGTTTGATGTACTGATTCTTACTGAATGTTGGCTTTCTAATACAACAAATCCACCTTGTATTGAAGGATACACTTCCTATTGTTCGGATTATCAGAACCAAAACGATGGTGTTATAATCTACGTTAAATCAACATTAAAGCATTCAATTAGCAAGTTTGCACTATCCGATGCTAGTTCTCTTATTCTGAAATATAATAACGAATATGCTATAGTGGCAGTCTACCGATCACCATCTAGCAGTAACATCAGTAACTTTTGTAATAGCCTTGATTTATGTCTTTCATCCCTTAAGCACATCAAATCTGTAGCTGTAATTGGTGATATGAATATCAATATCGCTCCAAACAGTTCCGACTTAAATTGTGGTACATATTTGGACCTGATGGCATTCCACGGTTTTTTAAGCGCTCACAATTTTCCGACTCGTAACGAAAATTGCATTGATCATGTAATGCTACGAACTAACAGACACGCAGCTACGTATATTCTCGATTCATATGTGACTGATCATGCGCCGTTGGTTTTGTGCTTATTATGTAACATAAAATATGATAGGTCAAAAATTACTATCTCTAGAATAGACTATCCGTCATTATTTCAATCTCTTTCTGAGATTGATTACACATGTGTGCTTAACTCTACTGATGCCAATACAGCCGCTATACTCCTGACTAATATAATTTCTGAAACCATAACTGCTCACTCAAGATTAATTAAAGTCTCACATCGAAAACGTCCAATCAAGCCATGGTTGACTCCGGGACTAGTACGATGTATTAGACACCGTGACAGACTGCATCAAAAGAGTAAACGTGACCCGACCAATGTGATACTAAGAGTTACTTACACCAGATATCGTAACTTTTGTACTAACTTGATAAAGAAAGTAAAGATTGCTTATGAGAAAAATGAATTTTTGAGATATAAAAATAATCCAAAAGGTACATGGAACACAATTAATAAAATTACTTATTTTAAGCCGACCTCACCTTCTCCTGCGGTCTTACTAGATCTAGATAGCGATCCTCATGTCTCTGTCAACATTGTTAATAAGCATTTTGCTGAAATTGGTGCGACATATGCCAATGCCATACTCACCAAACGTCCTCATAATCTAAGTCCAGAAAATGCTATCAAAAATCCCCATCCTTATATTTCAAATGACTCCATGGTACTTTATGACACCGATAATGAGGAGATCAAGGCTATCATCTCCAATCTAAAAGAAGATTCTGCTCCTGGCATTGATGGCATTCACACAATGGTAATTAAAAGGGTTAGCGTTAGTATAATCCCTGCTCTTACTCATATATTTAATACATGCTTTTCAAGCGGTGTTTTCCCTGATATTTTTAAAAGAGCTTTGATTCATCCCATCTATAAATCAGGTGATAGAAACAGTGTCAATAACTATAGACCGATATCGATTCTTCCAGTACTTTCAAAGATCTTAGAAAAAATATTAAATAAAAGATTAACACATTATCTACAACGCCATAATATCCTTGCTAACAATCAATTTGGGTTCATTAAAAACAAATCCACAGAAGATGCTACTTTGTTGCTTACGGAAACCATAGCTAAGCACCTGGACAATAAATCAAAAGTTATCGGACTTTTCCTTGATTTATCTAAGGCATTCGACACTGTTTCTATACCCATCTTGCTTAACAAAATGGAAACTTTTGGTATACGTGGCATAGTTCTAGATATCTTTCGCTCGTATTTAACTAACCGCTCTCAGTATGTTAAAATTGATCAATTTGTAAGTGACAAAGCAGGTATTTCATTTGGAGTTCCGCAGGGAAGCGTTCTGGGTCCCACTCTATTCCTGTTATACGTAAATAGCCTATGCAATATGTCACTGCCCAACTGTAAAATCATTGCTTATGCAGACGACACTGTGTTAATAATACATGGGAGAGAATGGATTGAGGCCAAAAATTACGCCGAGAATGCTATCAGATTGGTGACACAATGGTATGATGACAACCTTTTGACTATCAATATTGATAAAACTAAATTTGTGGCTTTCTCTCACCGACTCAGCTCCCAACCGACATCTGACTTTGTTATCAAAGCGCATACTTGCTCTCATCAAAACGACTGTAGTTGTTTTAAACTTTCTCGCGCCTTCAATATTAAATATTTGGGAGTTACTATAGATTGCTGTTTAAGCTGGTCACTTCATATTCACAATTTATCCAACCGCATACGTAAAATAATTCCGGTATTTAAAAAACTAAGAAACTCATGTGATTCTGACATCCTACTCACAGTATATTATGCTCTCATACAAAGTCTTCTAAGCTACTGCATCGTTGTTTGGGGGGGCGCCAGCAAAAACACAATACTTTCCTTAGAACGCGCACAAAGAGCCATATTGAAAGTTATGTTACGGAAACCTAGGCGTTACAGTACGGATCTACTCTACCGTGACACCTCTGTACTATCAGTCAGGAAGCTCTTCATAATGTTGGTAATACTCCGCAAGCATAGAAGTATTGTTTTCAGGCCTAATTGCAACCGTAATAAGTCCAGGGTCTGTGAAATTTTGTATTCCAGAACGGGGTCTGCTCGCACGCACTTTTACATTATCAGCGGCCACGTTTATAATAAAATTAACCAACATAAATATATATATCCACTACCTTTTATTAAATGCAAAAAAATAATTAGAACTTGGATTCACAAACTGTCCTACATTGAAACTGAGAATTTTCTTCTCAACTAAATTAATATACACTTACATATATGAAAGCACATATCCGCGAAGGCATGCATACACATACACACCCACATACATAAACATACTCACACACACATACTCACATATACACATACTCACACATACACACACTCACACATACACATACTCACACATACTCGATGTTACGCTGGACGTGATAATTACGCTTTTTTGATTAATAATTTTATAAGTTTAATTAGTTTTTCTTTTTTTTGTTTCGACGATTTTGAAAGATTATATAGTGTTTCTTGTCTTCCACTTTATGTTTATGCACTTTATATTTATAATATTCAACTGATAATTAATGCTTCAAATGTCTAAAACGTCATTATAAATAGTTTAAGGGGCAAAGACGCTGGTGGCTGTGACACAGTTTATACTAGTACGGCTACCAACGCACTCCTCTTCACTTAAGAGGCAATTTGTAAAATTTAAGTTGATTTGAAATATTTTAAGTTGATTTGAATTTACCATTAGGGTAAAAGTAGAAAAGTTTTCAAAGAGGCTTTGGCGAAGTTCACCTGATTATAGTATGTTTTTAGTTTAATTTAGTTTTCTTACTAAATACTTTACTTTGTTATTTGATAGAGATAGCTCTATAATCGTTAGTAAACTTAGTTGCGAGCTTAAAATAAGATCCTTGTTAAAAGCTTTGGCGGTGATAACGTCGTACTTACAAGTTTAATTAGAATGTTTCCGGAAATGAGTGCTATTTGCCGACACTCGCAAGATAATATTTTCTGAAGAAAAATCAGGCAGGGGAACCTAGTGTTCCGTTCCCACCATAGAGCAGAATACTAATAGATCATTATTTCTTCTCCCGAAGTGGGAATTAAACCCACAACCGTCGCGTTATAGTCTCAAACTATAATACTACTTATCTTATATTACCTTCGAATAGTTAATTAGATAATGAAATAAATTTTAGTTGCCTCTTCAAATGTTTGACATGCTCCTGAATATAGATCAAGCACCTATTAACGTATTATCACAGTACACTATAGTAAATTTGCTTAGGGAAATATCATTTTATGGCCATAATAAAATTTAATTTAATCAGCTTCACGCTGTATCCCGCATACAGCAGGTTACGCAAAGACATAGTGTTAAGACACTCCGTTCCCCATTATATAATACTTGCATAAATATATTTAACTGTGTATTACTGGCTTTATATAATTAAGTATAGGGTCAACTTAACTAATAGCACGCACAACTATTTCACCTCACATTCTTCTTCCCATGCCGCATCATTAAAACAACAAACTACGCCATCACATTCCATATATACTCGTAACTGGCCGAAAAAATACTGACTCTATTATGGTTATGCTATACTTATTATATGTTGCTGCTTTTTAGACATTAGTTTAATTATATATTTCTGGATTTTGAGAAAGAGGCTAGAGCTACATAAATAGAAAGAAAAAGAAGAAAAACGAAAATCTTGATTAGGTTAGAAAATAATTGATCTTATAACGTTAAACACAATAGTTTTCGTACTATGGAGTACCACGGTGTAAGGAACGTTCTATAGTCTACTACTCAATTATAACCACTTAGTGTTCTTTGCAAAAGATCTTCTTCTTCTTCTTCCTGGTATTAATCCCGGCTATTACCAGAGTCTGCCTTCCTGCTCAACCTACTCCACTTTGAACGGTCTTTTGCATCATGGGTGGTCAGACCATTGCAAGAGATAAACCAAGTTATTAATAATAAAAAAACTAATATAGCCTCTTTTTATAACCTTTTATTGTCAACAAAACGTAGCTTTCGAAAGCAGTATTCAAATACTATTTTCTAGTACATATATTCGTTGCAAAAATGTCATGTCATATTTCTATGTCAGTAGGTCAAAGAATTTAACACCATATTTGAATTCTTATAATTTCCTGGCAATAACTGCGCAGTCATTTAAGAATTCGATTCTTAGGAAGTTTCCTCATTTATGGCATGCCAGTGAATTCAACGGACACCGTGACTCATGGTGAGAATATGACAGCGTGATGTCGTCTTTTTTATATAGTTTTATTTATCACTAGCGGCCCGCTCGCGGTTTCACCCGCGTGAACTATGTTATTATTAATTCTGTCTCCATGACTACGTCCTAGTGACGTCTATGCAAAATTTGAGACTCCTAACATTTGTAGTAACGAAGTTTCATACAAACTTTCGACCCCAAAAACAACCCCTTAGAAGTCGAATATTGCAAATTCCCGTCTTAGCGAGCACCTACGTCCTATAAGTAACTCTTATGCAAAATTTGAGATTCCGAGCAAACGTAGTTTCTGAGATTTCATGATGAGTGAGTGACCTTTCGATTTTATATATATAGATATACGAGTATTTACCTATTTATCTATTCCATTAAAGCGAGGATATAAAGTTTAAGATCTTACTACTCGAAAGCTTAACCCTCATTTGCCTAATGAATATGCCGTCTTAATGTCTATATCTTTACTTATAATAAAATGGTAAACATCTGTCTGTACATGGAAGGTATATAAGAAAAAATATTATTAGAATCTTTTATTAATGTGTCTATTTGTTTTTTTGACATCAGAATCGGCTTAACTGATTTAAATGGACTTATCTATTTATCTATATACCACTATTCTATTTTCACAAACTTTCCCTAACATTTAGTTTTTGTTTTATTTCAATCGGTTCACAAATAAAAAAGTTGTTTAAATATAAAGTTGGCTAAAACTTTTATCACGAAAGTAATTGAAATGAGAAATATATAATTGTATAAGCAGGCGAAGCCACGTTGAGGCCACTAGTATAAAATAAATATGAAAGAAGAACTAAAACAAAAATATATAACCTACATTTACACAAAGACAAACAAGAGATAACTAATATAAACGTCCTTATTTATTCAGAAAAACCTTGAAAAGTACTGTAAATTATAATTCTAATGTAGGACAATTGTAGTTAAATGACTATAATGACATAAACTGTTCGTACACAATAAAATGCTTTGATTATTACTATCAACGGAGGCCGACGCCTATTTATATAAAATATTTTAAAAGACCGTCGTGGCGCAGCGGCACAAGGGTGTGGCTGTAACGTGATGGTTGTGGGTTCGATCCCCACTCGAGGAAGTGAAATATTTATTAACGTTTATATTTCCATTTCTTCGCTCTGGTGTCGAGGCGGCGTTGAGTTCTGCCCCTCAACACGCAATGCCTCCAAAATTCGGCAGAAAGTGGGGGGGAGTGTCTTAACACTAGTTCCCTCTGCCTACCCTGCTGTATGCGGGATACAGCGTGAAGCTGAATTTAAAATAGAACGCGCTTTTTGTGCTATTCTAATGCTCTATAATTAGATCGCTTTACATACCGACTATTTATAATATTTATAACTAACAGAACAATCAACCTTGACTTCGTCTGTGTTATATAAAAAATTAAATATAACGTTATAATATGATTGTGAATGAAGGTAAATCTATTTATATTAATGCCTTTGAAAACTAACCGTGTACTAAAAATATAAAATTTTAGATAGAAAAATATTTTTGTTTTCCCTTTAGCTAAGATATGACATCTGTTAGTGGGTGGAACGAGAAGAATACATCTAATTATGATGAAACTTACAAGTACTATCTTCTTTATTGCAGAAAGTACTTTCTATTTCTTTTTCTATCACGAAATATTAAAGTAGGCATAGGTACGCACTTCCTCCATTGGTGTACTGGTTAATTTTCTAGATCTGTACATACTAGCTTTTGGACAAGGCATTGGGATATATCGTAAAACACAACTGTTTTCTAATTATATTTTTAGTGTAATTATTAATCACGAAATAAACTAAAGATAATCAATTAAATTAGAGTTATATACTAAGAATATTGGTGTTATTTACACTTTTGTCAACCCCACTACTCATATATTCTTAAAACTCTGTTCTTACATATATATATATATATATATATCTAAAATAAACTTTGCTTTTGTAATACAAAATACCTATTATAATAACTATCTTAATATAAAAGATTAATGATTTTACTAGACAAGAGTAGATGATATAAACATTTACTACCCCCACTCACCACTTGTCGTTGGGGTTGGGGGTTAATGAATCATGACGTAAGAGGACTATAACTCAAACTAGGAGAGTAAAGACAAGTAAATAATTAACTACTATAGAAGATAACTATACATAAGCTATATATAAGCTTAAAAACCAACAAAAACAAATTTGTATTATTTTACTTATAAGAATCATGATAATATAATGCCAAAGTTTATGAAATTTTCACATTAAAAGACACTATAAGTGCGCTGTAAACATAAAATATTAGAACACGAACGTAATTCACTGTATTAAATAAATAATCGTATAGTTCAAGCGGGCGAAGCCGCAAACGGTTTGCTAGTATACACACAAAATTAAAAATAATGTTGCTATATATAAAAATTTAATTAAATTTCAATTTGTTCAGTTAACTGCCTTTAATATATTCGAATCGTTTAACACGAAGGTGATTAAGGTAGGAAACTGGAAAACGCAGTTCGCCTTTGCAAATTACTTTATGAAAAGAATTTTATACGAATAGGTATAAGCTTTTTAATTTAACAGACTTTTTACACATTAGCCAAATGGATTTTTGAACTATGAACGTGTTCTTAATATGTGAAAAAGTAATTATTAACTTTATTATAATAGTAGCATATAAAGTAGTAAAATAAATTAATAAATCACTCTGTATCCCGCATATACCAATGAAGGCAGAGGAAACGTAGTTTTAAGACACTACGTTTCCCACTTTCCGTTGAATTCGAGGTATTGCGTGTCCTTAAAGTAGTATGCAGTGTGAAATATATTAATTAAATAGATTTTTTTCATATTTTTGAAGCTACAAGTATTTATTTAGTCATTAGTCTTTTAATTCACATTTGTGAAAGCTCGCAGGTCTAGAAGCTTTTCCTCTTGTCCTATATATACGTAGGATCGCTATGGGCGATTGAGCCAAGTTTATGTTCCCCACAGCTCGTAGTATACGCCACAAGTATGTGAACATAGTACTTGTAAGTAAATGCGAATAGCACATTAAATTGTTGTGAAATTCTTCAAATATATATTTTTTACCTAAATCTATTTATATTAGTTTCACGTTGTAGCAGTAATATGCAGAAGGAATCTAGGAATCTAGTGCTAAATCACTCTTTTTCTATTATTCGCTTTCTACTGAATTTTGCAGGCATTGGGTGTTGAATGGCAAAACTACACCCGCGTTACCTCGTTAGCAGAAGCAAATAAATATTACATTTCCTCAAGTGGAAATCAAACCCACAACCTGTCGGGTTTATAATCATTCTAAACTAATAAATAAATAAATATTAATTAAATATTAGCTTTTACTAGTATTACTAAGCGAAACTTAGCGAATATAATATGCATTAAAAATATATTTAAAAAATATATATAAAATAAAAAAGTAAATGCGTTAGGCCTTTTAAGGAAGAGTGATCATTACATTCCTCGCATTTAATTAAAGACTACGCTTCCATTTCTTCTTATAACCTTAACGTCGAGCTTCGTAATCTTTGGCATTGGTCTAATTAAATTTTCTAATTGTCTCTAATAAATGTACCCTTCATTTTTCAAATTTAATTATTATGATTATTTGGTGTTAAATGTTCTACAGTAATTTCTTTTTAATATAACAATTTTATTTAATAATAAAAAATTGATATTTTACATTGTCGATCAAGCTTGGAGCTTTTTGGACCTATATTCATTAGGATTTTAATAAGCATACTATTGAGTTTTATAACAAAATTAGTCACTTTTATTATAACATATAAAAAAAAACTTACTTATTTCCTCGTACAGTTACAAAAAAGCACAACACACCCAAATATAAACTTTAGTAGCGTTCGTACGGTTTAAATATAGCGGGAAAAATGTCATGAGTGCGCGAAACGTGAATGCGAATGGCCCCAATGGCGACCGCCGTAGTACTGGCTCAGCCGCCCCGGGCGAGCGCCCCGCTTTCCGCGTCCTTGTCAGACCTAAGTTAACCCTGTGAACCTATTAATTTGTACATCTCCCGTATAAACATTAAATAAATAATAGTGGTGGCGGAATATGGAAAACGGAGACTTAAGACACTTCTTAACACTGCATTGATACAACACATTGATGGTTGAGTGTTCTTAACATTTGGTTGATAGGAACTGCTGACTTGCTGACTGCTGAGGAATTCCTCTTTTGTGCACAAAATATCTTTTATGCTTTTTAAGTACAATAAAGAATATATTAAATAAGCCAATAGATATTTTGCTATTCATCTTTTAATATTTCTATTTAAATCTTCTTCTCTACAATTTGTTATTATTTTATTCATTTTCTCCGCTCCCAACTGACCCGCTGAATTCTGGAGGTATTGCGTGTGCAGTGACAGAACTCAACGACGAGCACCAGAGTGAAGAAATGAAAATATTAAATATTTCAAATCCTCAAACGGAAATTGAACCCATTACCTGTCGTGTTTATAGTCACACCCTTATGCCTCTACGCCACGACCGGCCTTGGATTTTAGTTCCTAAATAGAGTTTAGTATCTGCATAGAACAATAATCATTAAACAAGCTTTTTTGTTATTTTTATTATCTCTAAAAGAATAGAGTTCAAAACATCACTAACAACATTTTAATGTATGTTGTTAACAATCAACAATTAATTAAAACACAATCAAAAGTTTTTTTTAATTACATTCCCTAAACTCCCCCCTTTGGCTTAACTCCTTCATCCAACGAGTGGCTGTGAGCCCATTTTCGGTAAAGTTGACACAATACAAAACGCAAAACCAGAATACTAATGAACTCTGAATTATTTTGTTTTATTTTTGCGGACTCGCGGAAAAATTTATAATAAAAGTCAAATACGAAGTTTTCCTTTTGCATAATATTTTTTTGAAAAGTTTTGAACCGCAAAAGTATTTTTTTTTGGTTTATACTTCCAAATTAGGTCTGCTGTATGTTATTAAAGCTTCACGCTGTATCCCCCAATGTAATGTAGTGTTAAGACACTCCGTTCCCCATTTTCCGCCGAAACTTAAACACACATGTATGAAACTTAAAATAATTTTATGTTTTTTTTGTCAAATACAATTTTAGTTGAGTTCTAAATTCTAATTAATTACTCAGCCGCAACCTACTGCTAGTTAAAACTTATAAGTGATGCAAGTTTTTAAGCTTGGTTTATCCCGATTTTACCAAGCAATTTATTTCCGATCAAGCACTACTTTTCATTTAAAATTTCAAATTTATTCATGAGCTTAAGATAAAACAAGTACATTTTTCATAACTTTTCCTTTTAAAATTGACTTTTGTAGTTTATTAAAATACAGTTTAACATTTTACTTTTAAATTATTTCTTACATTATCAGGTGCGAGAAAATGAAAATATTTAATATTCAAATTCCTCGAGTGAGAATCGAACCTTTAATAACGCACGCTTGTGCCTGTATATAACAATAGTGGCCCAAGTGGCTTGGTTGCGTGTGGCTTTGTAAACCATATATATGTACTCGTTCTTCTAGTTATTTTTAACTTAACTAAATACATAATAGTAAATCTAAATACATAATAACAGTAATAAGGTAATTAAGTTCTGATAGTTCTGTGAAATAGTTTAGCAAAATTAAAGTAAAAAACACCATCGCTTGAATTTGTATTAATAATTTACAAAAGTTGTTAAAAATACTTAATATATAGTTATAATACACATATACCGTTGGCTGTCTTCAGGATTCCGTTGTCAGTCCGGACTCTATAAATTCTTTTATCTATTATATGTCGGGTTCGCTTATCCGAACGACACAGCTTAAGTTATGCACGAACATTTCCGTTACCGCTTCCATTGAAGATACTTCTTGAAATATATTGTCCAGTACATTGTACTCTCAAAAATTCCTTATTTTTTAAAAAAACTTTATTATAATAATTGGATGACAATATTTTTACCAAACTCTCTCTCTCTATATATATATATTTGTATCGTAATATTTTGAAAGGAAAAGAGTAGAGATAATTAAGATTTACACAACATTACGAGAATGACTATATATATTCATATATTAATTTTCTATTACGAAAGCTTAAGAAGTTAAAAATAAAGGCAAGGAGTGAACAGGATTAGTTGGATATCTAATATTAGTTTTTCTAGTCTAGCTTCTATGTAGGTTAATAACGTTGTAATAGATATTGCAATGTTAAGTAAAGAACTAATGAGATATATCTCAAATAAAAAAACAATATAAGCAAATTATAACTTTCAATTTCGTAGACTACAAAAAGCTTTATGCTGTAACTGGGAGAACCTGGGAACTTAGTGTTAAAACATTTCATTTTTTAATGAGAATCACTTCAGTTCCCCATCCTTCCCATCCCTTCAGAATTCTGGAGGCATTTCCTGTTGAGTGGTGGAACACCAACCAACAACGAACCTCAACGTTTTGTGGCCTATACGAGTAAATGGTAATAATCAAATATATCTTTCTTTCCTATGGCTTCTCTACCAATCTTCAGATCTATTTGTTTAGGTATGTTCAGGTAGGGAGACATAACACCTGTCAACCTCCACTCGCTTTATATATAATAGAAAAATAAAATTCTTTAAATGATAACCTTTTACTATTTTACTATACTAATAACATGCATTGCTATTAAAAATCAATTTCACGATGTATCCCGCTCACAACTCGCCCACTCTCCGCCTAATTTTCCGATTTATTACGTGTTAAGAAACGGAATTCAACGCCGCGACATCAGAACTAAGAAATAAAAATATAAATTTAATTAAATAATCATATTCTCTAGCAGGTATTGAACCCCGTATACGTTTACTTTTGTGCCTCTACGCCACGATTGGTCTCAATAAATATATACGTACGTACTAATAAAAGTATTGAAAATTTATTGCAATAATTATTTTGTTTAAATGTACTAATAATTATTACAATAAACATCGCCCACCATATCCGCTTTACGAGAATAACCGCTTATCTCCAGTCAGATATTTATATCGCATTTTACTGTGCAAAATAATGAATTAAATTTTGATCAAAGGGACGCTTGATGTTGTTTTTTCAACAGCACGCTGTAACCCGCATGTAGCGGGATAGACAGAGTGAGTCTAGTATTATATTATAGCCAAATTATACAAAATGTTGACATAAATTGTAAACCTAGAGTTATATAAGTTACTAGCGGCCCGCTCGCGGTTTCACCCGCGTGAAATATGTTATTATTAATTTCTGTCTCCATGGCTACGTCCTAGTGACGTCTATGCAAAATTTGAGACTTCTATCATTTGTAGTAACGAAGTTTCATACAAACTTTCGACCCCAAAAACAACCCCTTAGAAGTCGAATATTGCAAATTCCCGTCTTAGCAAGCACCTTCGTCCTATAAATAACTCCTATGTAAAATTTGAGATTCCTAGCACATGTAGATTCTGAGATTTCGTGATGAGTGAGTGACCTTTCGATTTTATATATATAGATTTACGGTAACGTTTAATTTAAATCCGTTTAGTAGATTTTGCATGAAAGACGAACATTCTTCTAAATATTAGTACTACATTTTTATATTAACTAGGACATTAATATACATGAACACCCTGTAACATAGCTAACTGTCTGCGATATCTGTTAAATGTCGCTAGAGTGAATTCCAGCTAATTGCTAGAATCAAGAAATGCAAATGTGGTAGAATCACAGCCTAAATACCTGTCACTGGACCTTTCTCACCATAAAATTAATTAACTGGATGTTGATTAAGTAATTTACTAAAATAATGAGATAAGGCCGTCATGGAGCAGGTGGAAGTGTTTGACTGTAACGTGCCGTCGCGTCGGTGGGTTCGATCGCCTTTTGGGGGAATGAATTTTTATTTATTAATATTTTTACTATCTTCGCCCTGGTTAGTTCCGCCGCTCAACATGCAATGCCTCGGAAAGAGGGAAACGGAGTGTCTTAACACTAGGTTGCTACGTTACGCTGCATACGTTTTGAAAAAATGCTTATATTGTAGATATTTCTGATCTGTCTGGAAACTACTTAATGCTGTAGAAGCAAAAGAATTAAAAATGGACCAGTTTTATAGAGAACACGCTTTTTTTTACTAGCACCTACTATATACAAATAAACTTTTTTACTTTAGTTGTCTTAGGATTCAATCTCATGCAAGGAAACAGTCATTGCATTCGAAACATAGATTGCTCTGGTAACAATACCAGGGACTGTGTTCTACCATCCATACCTATATTATAAATTCGAAAGTAACTCTGCCTGTCTGTCTTTTACGCAATCAGGCCCAAACCGCTGATTTAATTGTGATAAAATACTCATATAGAGATACTTGAGGGTCTCGGGATGAACATGGGGTACTTTTCTTCCTCATATTTGTAATATTTTCGATATATACCAATATATTAAAATACTTATTAATTTCACATGCAATTTACTAAAATGAAACGCCATGTTAATAACAACCGTCGCTATGCGACCGTTGCTAAGCAACAATTTGCAAAGTTTGTTGTTAGAAAACGTCACCCAAAATGAGCTTGCTTAACGCATCTCTCTACTGAAAACTGAAAATAATTTCATAAATATATTTAATAAATATTCGTTTAGTTCAAGCGGGCGCAGCCGCGTTCGGGTCCACTAGTATTTAAATAATGAAAAGGTTCAATTTCTCAATAATAAATTATACGAAAATTTATATATTTCCTGTTGAAAAACAGCTCATTTCACCGTCCTGAATGCAGCAACACACCTGACATACTCGTATGTATGAGGTCACTATAACCTCACAAAGAATCATCTGGCAATGGCTTCGTGCTTGTTAAATTGCATGAGAACCAGCTTACAATAACCATATACTCATTTTTCCTTTTTGCATTGAAATTGCAGTCAAAGCTTTTAGCGTATACTGGTAAGTCTTTGTACACGATTTATATACGAATATAACAAAGAATTATTCTAATTATAGAATCGATTTAGATCGGCTATTAACATAGAATAGCTGTATAATGAGGCCAGTCGTGGCGCAGGCAATAAGCATGTATAAACGCGGTATGTTAAGGGTTCGATTTCCATTTGAAGAAATTAAATATTTAACATTTACATTTCTTTGGTCTGATGACGGAGCAAAGAAACCTGCAGAATTCGACGGAAAGTGAGTAGAGGAATGTCCTTGTATCAAACTCCTTCTGTACTGACCTTACTACATGCGGGATACAGCGTGAAGATGAAAAAAAAATGTAAATAACTCTATTTTTAATATTGATGTAAAATATTCTGGAAACTCCCCATTCACTCCACCACCACCAGAATTCGACAGATAGTGGGATATGGAGTGTCTTAACACTAAGCTCAATCTGCGTGGAGAAAATATAATAAATGCATAATTAATAAGTTTGATGGTTAGTACCTAATAACATACTAATATATAACAGAAAATATTCGTAGGTAATATACCATAAACACGCAGGAACAATAATGTCTATATTATAGGGAATACCTATAGACATATAGATATGGATATATAGATATGGGTACCTTCAAAAACCGCGTCTATCTCCACCTCAAAGGCCGGCAACGCACCTGTAGCTCCTCTGGTGCTGCACGGGGTCGTGGGCGGCGGTGATCATCATCAGGTGACCCGAACGCTCGTTGGCCTTGTCCTTTTTCCATAAAAATATATATATATTCACATGACAGTGATTGTTTTTGTAAATTCTAACCAATAATGCTAGTTTCAAATGAAAGTTAACGATGAATGGACGAATTAATTACAAGGTAATTAATTGTATGAATTTTGGAGTTAATTATTGTTTACTATTATTTTCCGTAATAAAAATAGAATGTCTATTCTGTATGTTTGTGTGAATTCATTGAAAAATGTATAGAAATATGACTCTCAGTTCATCAAAGCATCAAGTATGCATATTCTTTTTTTTGAAAAGAAGAAATATTTATGGAAAAGGTTCCCATGTTGTTCCCCGTTCCCTATGTTTCCGTTTTTATTAAAACGGAAACATAGGGAACGAAAGTGTCTTAATGGCGGTGTATCTTTACACTAGGTTCCCAGGTCACCTCGGCCTACGTGCTATGTGCGGGATGTATCACAGCAGCGTACCTATATCTAAAAAAACGCTATACTTATTAATAACTCATACAATTATATTTTAAGCAAATTTTACACATAAACCATAATGAACATATTGAATTTGATAATTAACAAAATTTAAACACAAATAAAGTGAGACGTTAAAAAAATTGTTAAAAGATATATAAAAAAAAATTCTAAAATATTTTCCAATTACTGTTGTTACCAGTCCCTGTTTTATCACAGTCCGTCGCAAAAGACAAACGAGCGAATAAATTAAATATTAAATTTAACGAGCTTCGCCCAGCCATTTTGTTGCTCGTAAAAGCTTTCCTCGGGCCCTTCATAGAAAGCTATATTATTATTTGTACTATAATATATCTTAGTATGTTTTACAAGCACTTACTTAGCTTCTTATTTATTACTCTTACTAATAAATAAATAACAATTTAAGTTGTTATATAATTAAAATAAAATTGGACTATAACGATTCATATATTCTTCATTTTACATGGAATAAATTTGAAACATATTTAAAACTAAGTCTTAAAGCAGTGTCGTAAATTAGGTTCCCAGGTTCCTTTTATCTACTCTGCTATGTGCGAGAAAACAGCGTAAAGCTATAATTAATATACAGTAATTAATAAAGAAGTAATAGTTAAAATAGATAAAGATAAATTTGCTAGAATAAGTTTAATAAATAACAGGTAACGTAATAAAAAATATTTTATTATACATAATTTTAAATTCATTAAAGAAAAATTAACCTTTGTGGTCATTCACTCAATCCAGCCATAAAAATTGTCTTAATATACAAAATATTGAAATATTACTTTAAAAATAGGAACAAAACTCAGGAAATAAGATAGCGGAAAATTAAGCATGATATCTTTTTATCCCACCTATATTTCGTTTTTGGGATAATGAAGATTCCTTTTTGCCAGAGAAAAATTCTCACAATCGTTTAATATATTGAATTGTTTTCGTTTTGGAACAAATATTTTAATTAAGTAACCTGAATAAGAATATCCCTCGAAACAATTAAATATTTAAATTTTAACATTAAATATTTCTTTCATCGAGTGGGATTCGAACCCACTTGCATTACTGCGCCACGAATGACCTGAATGATGAATATTAAAACTACACCGCTCGGAAAACTGAAAAGGGAACTATACCTACGAGTACCTTGCTATATAAAAAATACAAAAGCTAAAAAACATCCTTTTGCTACCAAATTTCCTGCAAATCGTATTTATCTTTTCGCCTTAAATTTTAATCACATTTGGAGTTGACAAATTAAGTCAAGTCGAGTAATTTTTAAACTAAGTTTGGAGTAATCTCGTAGGTGCTGAATTGTGCTGGAAGCAATTTGAAAGTAAAACTTTCTTTGGAGTTCCACTGATTTTTTTCTTATGGTTAAGCAAAATTTAAGCTATTATTTGTCTATCCATACATGGATACAGAGTGAAGCTGTTTTATTTATTTATATTTTTGTATTATTTTCATTGCAACATGTTAACTTTAATTGATGACACATATTGAAATTCTTTTTAAGTCTAAGTATATTCAAAAATCTAGCTAAACTATTTACTGAGCATTTATTTGTACTAAGAGCTGGCTGAACTCCAAATCTAGACAACTGCATTCTAAACGTCTAACAAAGTACTTTGAAGGTAAAATAGATTTACAAGAAGAGATTTCAATTTCCAGGACAACGTTAAAAAAACTTCCAATTCCCCTCATTCCTATATTTTCCCATTTATTTAATCAATTTAGTTTGTATTTTCATTAACATTATTATCATAATTTTTTGGCTTTTGCCTCCTACAACTGGATTTATCATCTTTATATATGAACTGACAAATATATGAGAAAATGACTAATACAAACTTGTACTACAAATTTAATACTAGTATTATTTTTTCAGCTTCACACATTCCGTCTTACTTACATAGGTTAGGCAGAGGGAACCTAGTGTAAAGACACTCCGTTCTCCATTTTCCACCGAATTTTCGACATACTCGTACATAGCGATAGAGTGGCAGAACACAATGCTGCTTTTAATATAAGTAATGTTATAAATTTACACATTTCAGCCATTTTATCGCGGTAAAATACGTCTAATCCTAGTTGGTTTTAACCTAACCAAATTTCCAATTAAACAAATAATTTTCTGAACTAACATTTTCAACTATTATTTCGATTATTTCTATTTGCATTAGTAAATGTAATACAAACAGAAATTATCATACAAACAAACCAGTATTTTATAAATTCCGTATAACTTCTCTGCGTCGGTAATTTGATTCAGAACTATTTGCGGCTACAGTCGACTGTACATACATACATATATATGCAATTAGTATAATTAAGTTGAACTACTTAATTAAATATCTCTATGAAATGTTGGAAATTTATCTAATAATTCTAAATGTTTCTCGTATAGAAATAAGAACAGCATTCGATTAAATACATTGATTTCACAAATTAATGAATAAAAATATTTGTCTTAACAATAATTATAGAATAAGCTTTTTTTTCAGCTTGGCGCTGTACGCCACAGATAGCAGGGTAGACAAAGGGAACCTAGTATTAAGACACTCCGTTCTCCACTTTCCACCAAATTCCGTGTTGATTCGAGAAGAATAATTATGTTTTTTATTAAATAATGAATTGATTCTAGGATATACATAGACGTTTTTCTTAACCATAATAAAAATTATAAAAAGAACCAACAGAATTTTCAAGATATGTATAATAAACTATGGCGACTCTGAACCTCCATCACCTCACCCCAATGTTCGGGAACCGTGAAGCGACACATATCCGAAACTCGTGAAACCATGTAAAATTTGTCAGCGAAATTTTCAAAGAGTCCATATTCCATAATGTTGCAAACTTTGACTAAAATTAACATAATATTTCTTTTTACATCGTACTCGTACTGCATCAGAAAAGGCAATGTGAATGCTAATTTGAAAACTTTAAAATGTTCTTATTTGTTTAGTATAACTCTACCTATCTCAATTTTATCAAACCTAGGCACACATTTATTTAAATAATATAAGAAATAATCCTTTTTAGATTTAGATTAAATAATTGTCGTTTTAAGATATAAATATTAAATCATACACTGTAAAGTAAACAGAAATAGCAGTTTATATAAAAGTATTTTTTAATATTCTTGGAACAAAAACGACGAGATGCAGACGACAAGCTTTCAATATAGCTTTTTTCAACAACGTCAATCTGAAAATAAAGTGTTTAATATTATAAACTCCAGGATTATATTTTCTCTCTGGGTTGCTTTAAAGAAATTTAAATAAACATTATAAAATGTAAAATTCTTGAAATACAAGTGTTTCTGAATCTTTAACATTCAGTATTTTCTGAGTTATTCCAGCTAAGAATAGGATCAACCTGCTTCTGGTGGAGTCGTAGGAAAGGCGACTAAAGTTCGTGTGCTAGAGTCACATTGCCAGCAATGGCAGCACGTATGGGCAGACTCGAGGAGATTATGATCATCTTCAGCATTTAAACCACTGTGGCGGCCGGCGCCCATTATCAGTATGACAGTGGTACAGAGAGAGAAAGGGTACCAGCACCTCCAATGTTGGAGTATTCCTCAAAAACACAGGCCACTGGTCGAATACTGGAGAGGGCACGTCGTTCCATGGTTTGGACAAGGTTAACCATGCCTTCATCCAACGACAGCTATTACCACGCTTAACGTGGATGTCTCTACCAATAGAGAGTCTATATTTCAAAATGAAAGCCATCCATTTTTAGTTTAAAAATAAAATATACACAATTAATCAAAATAATATAGGAAACCCATGTCCAACTCGTCAACGTAAGTTAAATTCAATGTTGACCTCACTTAAAAATTGCAATATGTACCTATTCCGACCTCGTTTCCGTTGCGAATATGTGCCGTGGAAATTGCGAGCGCGCCCCGCTTACCATGATGCTGGAGTATGTAGGGCGTCGAAGTCTTCATTGTTATGAGTTTGCACTCCGACGTACTGGAAAATCACTTAAAATCGGTCTATGGAGGGCATTTATACATTTTAGATTGCTTCTACGATATGTAGAACTGGTGACAATTACTTTACTTCATTAGAAGAGAATCGATTATTATTGTAGTTAAAAAACCCAGTTAAGTGCGAGTGGGACTCGCCCACCGATGGTTCCGTACCAATTACAAACATTACAACGGAGTATCTTTACACTGGGTTCCCTCTGCCTACCTTGTTGAGTGAAGGGTACCTAAAGTTCTTAAATATAGCTAACGAGCCAAAAAGATTTATTATCTCATTCAGGATTCTTACCATCATATTATAATGAGCTGAAAACAGTTTAGCAGTTGGAATCCCTTCGCATTAAAAGCTTGGCTAAAGATCTTCCATTCGAATATTTAATGGGATGGGCTTAAAACTATTACGTTCTATATCCATCTCTATCTATCTACATATGAAGCCTATATTTACGCTATTATTAAAAACGATTTGAATTCGGGGAAATGAATTATTTATTGGCATTTTTTTCACTCTATCAGACCGAACTACGCAAGACTAAGCGCGGCGTTGATTTCCGCAACTCAATATTTAATATCTTGAAAATTCAAAAAATTTAAATACAGCGTAGAGCTGAAAAAAAAACTAAATATAACATCACAATTCTTTAGTCTTAATTAGTTTTAGTTTAGTGAACATTTATCATGGGGAGTGTTCAAGCGAGTGTCTGCTTTGTCTTCCCAATAAAAAAAAAGATAGAATACAATATATTTATTAACAAATATCAATCTTCTAAAGCAGTAAAAGCTTTTGAGTAAAACTATTACAATTAGTATTAACAACCAGCCTTTATGTAAAAGCCCCGAGATAATTTCACAAAACAACATGTTTATATGAATTCGCTGAAGAACACGAGTAGGTGAACAAAACTTGTAAATCATATTAGCCCGTTTGTGAGTGACAAACTTACAACTCTCGCGGGCATGTTTGTCTTAAGAGTTTGTGAAATGTCTAAGACAATTTATTTGTACGTATAATATTATTTATTATTTAATATATAATATAACTAGCGGTTTCACCCGCCTGAACTGTTATTATTAATTTCTGTCTCCATGACTACGTCCTAGTGACGTCTATGCCAAATTTGAGACTCCTAGCATTTGTAGTAACGAAGTTTCATACAAACTTTCGACCCCA
>JAEBDU010013034.1:114163-175710 GCA_016802625.1 Heliconius numata
CTCCTAGCATTTGTAGTAACGAAGTTTCATACAAACTTTCGACCCCAAAAACAACCCCTTTGAAAACGAATATTGTAAATTCCCGTCTTAGCGAGCACCTACGTCCTATAAGTAACTCCTATGCAAAGTTTGAGATTCCTAGCACTTGTAGTTTCTGAGATTTCATGATGAGTGAGTGACGTTTCGATTTTATATATATAGATAATAAAAAGTATATAATAATATATAATAAATAGAGTATATATAATAAAGAATTTTATCTATCGATCTATCACTATTTTCTTCTATTCATTGAGCCCAGCCCATGGCGCAGGGCACAAGCGTTTGATAGATTGTATCTTGTTGGGGTTTGATTCCCACTCGAGGAGATGAAATATTTTATATTTTTATTTCTTCACTTTGGTATCGAAACAAAAAGCGTTGAGTTCCGTGATTCAACACAAAATGTCTCCAAATTCCAGCGGAAAAGGAGAAACAGACGTGTGTTAATAGTAACGGAGCTTCGTAAACTAGGTTCTCAGGTTCCCTCTGCACATAACGGGATACTGCTATGTGCAGCGTAAAGCTAAAAAAAATATTACATGGACATATTGAAAACTTTCTTGTCTTTAAAACTATTATAGTTATTGAAATTAATAGTTCTGAACTATGATAAATCATAGTTCTGAAATATAAAAATATAAATAACTTTGCAAAAGAAATGATTTTCACATATTTATCTACAATAGGGTTTAAATTGATTTTAGGTATTAATTAATAAGGGAGGAATATTCTTAAAATTAATAATAAGCGTCGTCGTTTAGCAAACAAGTCACTTGTCAAACGGAAGAACGAATACTCTACGTACAGGCTAACGAAATTTTATATAACGAAGTATAATATATTCCGTATTTTTTTTACGTAAAATAAATTATCTTTCCTTGTAATACTTATTTGAACTATGAGTTTTCTATATAAGAATAATATCAAATTTCACTTCATCTTAGTTCAAACTTTGGCGACAATTGTGGAGTTTGAATTCGGTCACAAAATCAGCATTAAGTCTCAACGAATATTCTTACTGCAACGTGCACTTAAATCAAGCATAACTGTTTTTGTGAACGTTTATTCTGTAAATATATTTAAAATTATTATATTATTTATATTAATTAGTACGTTGAAATACACATCTGTCGAAGGACCGATGGCCGTTGGAGCAGACGAGTCCTTGAGTGGAGACCGCGGATCGGCAAGAAGTAGGGCGCCCTCCAGCTCGATGGACCGACAACCTGAAGAAGGTTGCTGTCTTCGACTGGATGCGGAAGGCGGAGGATCGGGAACTTTGGCGCACCCTCGGAGAGGCCTATGTCCAGCAGTGGACCCGAAAAGGCTGATTTGACTGATTTGACTGATATTATTTATATAGCCCTTAAACATCGAAAAATCGTTTATATGTATTTCCTGTGCGTTTTATAAAATATTACACGCAAAAACCAATCCATAAAATTGGACGCAAATTGATAGTTACATTATTAAAAACTTTAATTAAAATCTGGTGTATATTTTAATTTTCGACAACAAAGACCCCACTTTCTCTCTATTTTATGTTTTTTTGTATTATATAATATTTTATTATAGAAGCCATGTCTATTAAAAAAATTGTAATACATCAATTATTTTTTAACTAAACGTAACTTAGCTTCACAAGAAAGCAATCAAGAATACGTTTAAGCTATTAGATTAATAAGTATCTATTTTAAAAAAAAAATAAAAAAAAAGAAAAGAAAAGAAAAGAAGAGAAAAAGATATAGTTCTATAACTACTATTTTAATTTCAGCTTGTGACTTGTGTTCAGGTGTTTAAAAAGACTAAAAAACGTTTGTCAGCGTTGGAAATTAAAGAATTATGTAGAGACTCCATTTTCATTTTGCAAAGTCGATGAACAATGGGTAGTGCAGGATTACTAAAGTTTTATTTAAAGTGTCGACTTGAAGGTATGTTTTATGGAATTTATAATAATTTTAATTTTAAAACTGTTTAGACTAACATCACGAAAATCAGCTTCACGCTGTATCCCGCACACAGCAAGGTAGGCAGAGCGAACTTAGTGTTAAGACACTCTGTTCCCCACTTTCTGCCGAATTCTGGAGACATTGCGTGCTGAATGGCGGAATACAACGTCGCGCTTTGCCTCGTTGCCAGAGCGAGGAAATGAAAATATTAAATATTTCATTACCCGGGAATCGAACCCACGACCACGCTACGACGGCCGCTGTTTCAAACTATCTAACAATATTTAGTAAGACATATGTGTCACAATGCACAAAACCTAAAGCTATTTGTTAAAGCTATTGGATGCTTTCCAAGCCCCGACTAGAATTTTACCGCGCGGGTTTATCTTATAACTTTAAAATTAATTTAAAAATAAAATAAGAAATAAATCAAGACCGTTGTTGCGCAGCGGCACAAGAGTGTGACTGAAACGTGACGGTTGTGGGTTCGATCCCCACTCGAGGAAGTGAAATATTTATTTACGTTTATATTTCCATTTCTTCGCTCCGGTGTCGAAGTAAAGCGCGGCGTTGAGTTCTGCCACTCAACACGCAATGCCTCCAGAATTCGGCAGAAAGTGGGGAACGGAATGTCTTAACACTAGGTTCCCTCTGCCTTCCTTACTGTGTGCGGGATATAGCGTGAAGCTTATTTAAAATTAATTTCATTACATATATTTGAAACACACATTTTATTTTTGAAAAAACTTGATTTAAAAAGAAAAATTTAGATTTGACTTTTAAGTTAATACAGCTTGTTAAAGTCTTACCGTAGTACCTGTAACTTGAAAGTTAAATGGAGGACTAATGAACAGCAAAATATATTTTCTTTTACCACGAGTTTTTAATGTTTACTTATAAAAACACCACATTTATACTTTTGTTACTTTTTTATTAATTAATACAAAAGTAAATATTATTCACAAGATAAAATGTAAAATACTTATATATTTCAAAAAACTTCAAAAACTTCTCGTGCCTTTTGATTGCATTGACTTAGAAGAACGAACTTTATTTTTTATGTACTCCAAGGAATTATACTCGTAGATCAAAATATTTTATATTAATTTCAGCTCGATAACTTCTAGCAATCCCGAAGTAATCGATCTTGAGAAAAGAACAGACAGACAGACAACAAAGTTATCTTATAATATTATAATATACACACGAAGTATAAAACACGTACAATCCAAGGAAAATTTAATAAAAACAATTCACAGAAGAAAAAAAGATTGCCCTACGCCAAGTAATAAGTACAATGTTTACGTAAAAAGAAATATTTTTCGACATATTTCGCCAAAATGTTGCCTCGGATCTCACAAAGCATGGCAATGAAGGCAGCCGAAATGATGAGTAAAGTTCCGGTGCGACGGCAGATACGTCTCTCCGTTATATCCTCAACTTCCTGTAGCTGTTGATGGCTGGATGATGTAAATTTCGTATAGCAAAATCAAACATCGAAAGTCTGATTTTGTCTTTTGATGACAAATTGATATAAAAATAAAATATTATAAAATAAATTCGTATAAAAAGAGATTTTGTTTCATCCTTTACATTATTTATGATAAATTTTCACAAAAAATAAGTTTTCCTTTCAACAAAGTCGCAGTTCCTCAAATTTAATTGGAAAGCGGAGAGTCTTAACACTAGGTCGTGCCATCTATGCTGCCCGCCTGCCTTATATTTCTGTTCGTAGCAAGACAAGCATTGACGTACACTAAATAATAATAAAGTATCTATATTATTATACATCAGTATTGATATTGATTATTATATTATTATATCTAATAATAATCATTATTATATAATGATTATTATTAGATAAATAACGCTGTATCCCGCACACAGCAGGGTAGACAGAGGGAACCTAGTGCTAAGACACTCCGTTCCCCACTTGCCCTCTGTGCATCTCCTTAAAACATCTTTAAAATTTATTATATAACAATGTTTTCTATTAACAAGAACAATTGATTTTGGCGTACGAGTATATCGTACCCTTCAGAGTATTATCGAAGACGATGAATATGGAGATTTAATCAAACACCCGAGAGTGGGTTTTAATACGCCATCAGGGTTTATCAAGCTGTTTCTTCTTTATGTATGGTAAATATTTGAATAAAACATAAAACCTTAATGATAAATTGTTTTATAATTATTCGTATAAGCATAGTTTTTTAATATATACTATATCTTATTAACCGACTTTCAAAAGAAGGAGGTTATCAATTCGACTGTATTTTGTTTTAGCAATACTCTTTAGGTAGATATAGTGAAGATCGGTTAAATTTTTAATTTCAGTCAAATTTTAATTTAAAGAAATGGTTTCAAAAAGATGTCATTACCCTAACATATAGATATATAGGTTATTATTTCTGTTTTATAATTTGTATAAAATACATTACACTGTTTTCGATTACAAAGAACTATATTCTGAATATAAAATTTTACTACATGACAAAGAAAAATTAGTGAAGCGCAAGCAGACCTTTAAATACAAAGTTTCTTGGATTAATAAACAATATACAATTCAGATTTTTATAGTTTAACAAACGTAAAGAATATCGGAATATTAAGAAATCGAATAATCCATGTCCTAAAATATTTTGATTTTCAATGATATTTCATGATAACACCTAAACGAGCTGGTAGTAACCAAGTCCAAAGTTTCCTTAGCAAAAAAAAAACAAATAGAATACACATTTATTCTAGTTACTGACTACCGGAACACATTACCTTCCATTAAAATGTAAAACAATGCTGTAAATCCCATTTGGCCTATAAAAGGGAACGGTTTTTTCCATAAATTTTTAAGTTTATGGATATTGCTTTAGTTATACGATCGTCTGGATGTCTCATGACCCGAACCAACGCGAAATTGGAGAGGCGAACGTGACGTTACATAGAGCCTAGATTTCGATCTCGCACTAACGTTAATAATATTTACATCTTCCAATAAGTTTAATAAACCATAACAGAGAATAAAAAAATAACTTATGAAACTGTTTTTTTTTTGTTCATTATAAATATTAAACCTGCTGTGTGCGATAAACAACGTGAAGCTGTTTTTTTTTTAATTGTAAATTGGTCATTGTTTCTTTTTTATTGTAAGTATATCTTTAATAAATTATTAAGGATGTTATAATAAATTATTGTTGCAGATTCATTCCTCATCAGAGAAATTATTATTTCTCCACTACTGCAGAAATTTGTACTAAAAATATGAGTTAGTGCAGCAAACATCACCGCCATGCGTTGATTTAGAAGCTTCAGTTTTCTGTGATCCTATAGGTGTTTCGTATTTTACTTTTGAAGTACGGAACCCTAAATGGCAGTCGTCAAAGTTTGAAATTAGTTTTGACAAATTTGAAATTTACTTGAGACTCGATTACGGCACCAAGCACTGAATGTAAAAATGTAACAATTAAATTAATATAAATATACAAATAAAAAAACATATAAATATAAAAAACATTATAATTCAACAACTAATGTTTGTCTGCCTAGAAGTATTTTCTTATCAATAATATATTATTTAAAAATCTACATTTAAATATAATTAAATATGATATCAAAATAAATTATATATGGCAACATTTTAAATAAATGACTTCTACCCACCGACCACGTATTTAACAAATTAAATAAAATTGTTTCACAGTATAATTGATTTGGGGTAGGAAAACCTCATTGAAAATGCAAGCTACTGAAACCTTTAGGTAATGAAAGAGCTACTGGTCGTGTTGGAAAATAAATTGTGGCTTAATATTAAATTGACTTTCACCACAAATTTTTATATGATCACCAATATTTATTATGCTTACAGGTCTTCATTTAAAAAGGTAGAGATGGAGAGGTATAGAGATCTCTAATATTTGAAATCGGGAAATATAAAGAAAATCAGTAAATATGTATTATTTAAGTAATTACTAAAGTAGTCTCAGTTGAGGTTGAGATCGGAGCGCAGGGGAACAAGTATGGGACTATAAACGCGACAAGTTGTGAGTTCGATTACCACTCGAGGAAATTAAATATTAAATATTTTTATTTCTTCGCTTTGGTGTCGAGGGAAAGCGCAGCACTGAGCTCCGCTACTCAACACATGCCTCCAGAAAGTGGGGAACTGGTGTTGTAACATAGCGTGAGCCTAAAAAACTAAAGCAGAAAATGCGGCCACATAGTTGAATGTGCCATACATATTCTGTGAATTAAATTACTGATACCACAATACGCTACAGTTGTACAAAAGAGGCTTAATTATGCTCCAGTAATAAGGGGCTTTTAATATACATACATATATACATACAATATGGCGAAATCTTGCTTCTAGTTTTAATAGATAGTGGGTAAGTTTCGTATTCTTACTATTGTCTGTAAGGGGAGTCTTATTAAAATAAATTAAATGTTGCAATATTTAACGATGGTTGTTGGAATAACTTATCTTTATGCTATTTAAATTTCATTGTTAGTTATTATATTTTTTTGTAGCTTTACTCTTTATTCCGCACGTAGCGGAGTAGGCAGAGGGAACCTAGGAACCTAGTGTATTCAGTGACATTTCTATTTCAAAATTTCCGTCGGATTGTCAAGCCATTGCGTGTTGAGTGGTGGATTTTCTCCTTTATTTGTATTGTAAGTTTTCATTTCGTGTCAAATTTCATAACTGTTTGTCCACGGGAAGATTAATATGGATTTTGACTTTATATCTTAATAGAATAATCTCATTATTTCTTATATAACAATATAATTTAATAACAATTGCATTTGACAGGAAGTCCTATAAGAACGTAAAGCTTACTTATTCATTCCATTCACAAAGCCGTATTAAAACGGAGAGGAAACGTTAACTACGCCTTTAGCTGGATCCTTTTCTGATTCCTTCCGTAATGTAATATGTACATCCGTGTTTTAGTATGTAAATGTTATGGAAAGTTTTATTGTTTCTAAATAAAAGTTTCCTCTAAAAAACATTGAGTGTATGGCATATAGTATTTAATGCGTTATGTCTAATCTTTATATCTTATCTAATAATGCGCTGAAGAGAGTGGAGAGAATAAAGTGATAATACCAGCACCTCCGGTGCTGGAGAATCCCTCCCTGAGTTCTCAAACTCAGGCTGCCCTTCGAATTCTGGGGAGGGCAAAGTACCGCGCACAAAACAAAATTTCAAGACCGGCACGGCAACCTCTACCATACTAAACGTGGGTACGATATAGGTACCTTCAAGAAGCGCGTCTATCTCCACCTCAAAGGCCAGCAACGCACCTGTTGCTCCTCTGGTGCTGCACGGGGTCGTGGGCGGCGACCCGACCAGGTGACCCGAACGCTCGTTTGCCTTGTCCTTTTTTCCATAAAAAAAAAATAACCGGGATTTAAATTATATTTTTTTCTATGCTCATTAATTATAAAATAATATGGCATATAACAAAGACAAATATAGTTTTCTTTATGTCTAAGAAGAGTCGACCTGTCAGTAAAAAATATGAAGGTCAAAATAAGTCTCAAACGCACTGAATATAAAAAATTATAATTAACAAAATAGCAATAATTGAAATAAAATGGTTATTAAATTATTTTGTCGTGGGGACACGAAGTGTGACTATAAACGAGACTAGTTGTGGGATCGATCCCTACTCGAGGAAATTAAATATTTATTTAACTTTATATTTTCATTTCTTAGCTCTGGTGTCGAGGCAAAACGCGGCGTTAAGTTCCGCCACTTTGACGTACGTTAATTTTTTTAATATTGTGGTCAAAAGTCAATTTTCATCAATTTAATATTAAACCACAATTTATTTTCCAACACGACCAGTAGCTCTTTCATTACCTAATCGTTTCAGTCGCTTGCATTTTCAATGAGATTTTCCTACCCCAAATCAATTATACTGTGAAACAATTTTATTTAATTTGCTAAATACGTGGTCGGTGGGTAGGAGTTATTTATTTAAAATGTTGCCATAAAATTTATTTTTTTTGATATCATATTTAATCATAATTAAATGTTCATTTAAAAATAACATAAATATTTTTATTACTTTTTCTACTGTTCTCGTTACTGAACTTACTTAAAAGTAACATGAAAATATCTTATAAACCTATCATAAGAAATATACCAGATGCTAGTCTGTAAACACGACAGGTTGTAAGTTCGATTCCCACTCGAGAAAAAGAAATATTTAATGTTTTCAATTCTTCGCTCTGATGTCGAGGCAAAGCTTGAATGAATTCCGCGATTCAACACGCAATACCTCTAGAACTAAACGGAAAGTGAAGAGCTTAGTGTCTTAACACTTAACCTGCCCTGCTATATGAGAAACCGAGAGAAGCTAAAAAAATGTAACAAAAAATCGAAATAAAACTTTCTTTGACGTCGAGAAAAGCAAAACAAATAGCTAGTTGAAACCATAAAAAAAACTTGCAGCCATACTTAAATAATAAACATGCCTCATCAAGCATCTTTTTATTTTAGTGTAAACAGCGGGGGCGCCATTACCCCGGCGGCACTTCACATCTCGGAGAGCGCCAGTCGCTCGCGGCCATGTCGCTCTAGTTTGGACGTGTTCTATTTCTATGGACTCTTAAGATTTGAATTCGAAAAAAGCTGAGTTATTGCACTTTTCTATTTTGCATTCTCTATCTATTGATAAATTACTATTATATTACGATTTGCTTATAATATAACCAGAAATTCTTGAGCGCAACCCAAGTGTTCCGCCACTAAACTCGTAGTGTTTCGAAATACGTGATGATTGGGTAACGGAGTGTCTTAAAATTATTTTTTTTTTGTCAAGAATAAATAAATATACATAGTCAAGTTGATGCAAAAGTATATATATATATATATTATAAAAGTAGTTCAATGTTAGACTTGTTAAAATTTCTAGTCTTCTCTTTTATTTTCACTACTTTTATTTAATCTCTCCGAGTGGGGATCGAACCCACATACAGTCGCTTTTACAGTCACACGCTTATGTCCCTGCGCCAAGACTGGCCCTTTATTTATATCAATATATCAATTTTGGTTAATGAAAATAAAATTATAAGCTTAATTTTGCAAGTAACTATAAAGGCACTCGTAGTTTTCCCACTTCATAAATAAATATAAAATTCCCACATTGAACAGATGTGCAACGACGCGTGTGATTTTTCACCGCGCGCGAAGGTGTGTCAAATATAACGCTAGAATAATTTTATATAGCATAAAATATATATTTTTTCACACCATTATAACTACAGCTTTTGCTCACTTTACTGACATTTACTATTTGAACTTATATAGGTATGTGAATAATGGGAATATGAGGAAAAAAGTTAATATTTATATATATTTTTCTTTTTTTTTTATGAATGCACCTCATACTTAAAGAACAATTATATATATTTTATTATTACCACGCCGCGCTTCATCAGAGCTAGAAAATTAAAATTAAATCGATCTAGTGGAAATCGAACCTACTCTCGTCACACTAACAATGATGACGGCCTCAAAAATAAAAATATTAATTATAAAATAATTATAATCAATAATTAATATAAATTTAATCTAAAAATGTAACCCAAAAAACATCTCAGTACATATTTTATCATTAAGCAGCTCAGAAATAAAAACAGTATGATTACATACATTTACTAAACAAGATATTCATTTGATGTTATGAGGCCAGTTCCTATTGTATGTACGAGTATTTCACCAATTAGGGTTCCTTCGCCTTCCTTATCCTAATGGATTTATATGTATATAATATATATGTTATAGATATATATATATATAAATATACATTGGTATACAAGGAAATGTTATCCGAGGGAGTAATCCCGCGGGTCATTAGACGAGAAACTCCCTTCATTGTCGCTGCCTAATTCCCTTAAGCCGACCGAATGACCACATTTAAGAATGGTTATCACATTCAGAAAATTACAAGTTATATAATATTAAATATGTTTTTTCTTATGTTTATTTATTAACAAAATTATATAGATAGGACAAAAATATTAATCTAAAACAAATTTGAATCAAATTTTGCAATTGCAATTATAATTATTTTATATCAATTAAACTCCAGACACTACTGTTACCTCCCCCCAGTACAATGCTATATAATAAATAGACACTAAAAATATTTTAACAATTTATCCACAGCCATTAGTTTTTGAAAGGACGAACGGACGGACGGTTTGAACGCGTCAGTGCAAGAAGAAATGTTTACATATAATATCCATTTATCTGCTTCAACTGCGTGAAAAAAAAAATTGTAGAAATAGGAATCGCTATTTTATCTTTTCCTACCTTGTAAATGGCGGTAGATTTGTACCTTAAAGTTAAAATATTTACATATATATATATTTATAGCTTTACGATTTATGTATTAGCAAGGTATTTAGAGACACTCTGTCCATTTTCCGCCCAAACTCAAAGTCGCATTCGACTTACCAGAGTAGGGTAATGAAAATACTTCAGGAAGTATTTTCATCTAACGCTTTCACAGTTAGATACTGTCCCTATTCAGCTAAGATTCAAGTAGAATATATTAAGAGTATATACAAATTAAATCTAAATTCTAGAATTAGAAAAATTTTGGGGCCAGTCGTGGCGCAGGGCCCCAAGTATATGACTATAAACGTGACTGGTTGTGGGTTCGATTCTTACTCGAGGAAATGAAATATTAAATATTTTCATTTTTTGGTGTCGGGGAAAATGCGTAACAGAGTGTCTTAACACTAGGTTACTGCGTACCCTGCCGTGTGCGGGATACAGTGTGAAGCTGAAAAAAAAATCAGAACTCACGTTCACTCACATCTTCTTCTCCTTCTTCTTCTTCCTGGCATTAATCCCGGCTATTGCCAGAGTCTTTCCCACTCAACCTACTCACGTCCACATCATTAGAACAAATTACAATATTCAAAAGAGCACGTTCATTTCACAACGTGCCTAAGAACAAGTATTACGAAGGGTCAACGGGCGCCGGGTCACCATAAATCACGGTTAAGAGACCTGATTGTGGCCTTTACTGACAAAGGATTCCTTCATGACAATGATACGCACGTGAAGAATTAAACTCCAACCGTAAATTCCATTAAAATCCCAAAGGATTACCCTTTCTGGAATTCCAATAGGTTTTTATTTATTAAAACAGTTCCGGGATAGCCGTGATTGGAATTAGGAATTTTGTTGGCTTATTAGCTCAATGGCACACCTTTGTAACTGTCAGACCCGAATTTTGTTTTTATTATTAATGTCAAAATCTTATAATGAGGTTTATTTATATCAGAGATAATTATTAATATTTATTATATAAGTACTTTTAATTTCATTTTCAGATTCACGCTCTATCCCGCTTGTAGTAGGATAGGTAGAAGGAGTGTTAAGGCACTCCGTTCTCCACTTTCCGCCTAATTTTACAGGAATTGCGTCTTGAGAGGCAGAACTTAACGCTGCGCTTTCGCCTTGGTAACAGAACGACGAAATGAAAATATTAATAAATAATAATTCATTTTCTTGAATGGTAATCGAACCCATAACTCATTAGAGTCACACGCTTGGGCCTTGCGCTACGACGGCTTTTATATGTTTTTAGTCATTAATTCTATACTAGTTGGTTATGATTAATTAAAATATATAAAATATAATATTATATTATTATTACATATATATACAGTATCTACGTATAAATATATCTATGTCTATCTTTTAGTTAAGATAACCAACCAACGATAGCCGCGATTCCATAGTAGGCATGAGTGGAAATTTAGATAAAAACATAGATAAAAGCATACCTCACATTCATTCATCTGTATAATATTTCACAATATTACAACAAATAAATTGTGTTATTTCATATAAGTACTTTTATATTTAATTTAGTTTCATAACAGAGTAGCAGAGAGAACTTGTGAAAATAGTATTAAGACACTCCGTTATCATTAAGATACTGTCTCACTGAACCTCACTTTCCACCGAATTCTGCAGGTGTTGCAAGGCCGCGCTTTGCCTCTTTACCAGAGCGAGAGCAAAGAAATTAAAATATTAAACATCTAATTTCCTCGAGTGGGAATCGAACCCGCAAGCTGTCGTGTTTTATAGAATTCACTGCTACTACCATAAGAACCATAAGAATTTCGTTCTTCAAAATAACACAACAAAAACTCTTATTTCTGGATGAATTCCAAATCCTTTAAATAAAACTATACTTTGGTCACATAACTTTTAAAGTCCCAATTGTTTTGTCTGCAACAAAACTTATTGTAAACTTAATTTTTTATACAACATATAATATTAATATTTCATGCCTCCAAAATCGGCGGAAAGTGAGGAACGAAGTGTCTTAACACTAGGTTCCTTCTGCTTTTATTTCATAAAACTGCGATGACATATTGGTAATCATAGGGAAACGAAAAACTATCCACATAATATTCTAAAATTGAAAATTCTATGAAACTTTTAAGGGCAGTCGTAGCGCAGGGGTGTGACTGTTAAAGCGACTGGTTGTAAGTTCGATCCCCACTCGAGGAAGTGAAATATTTACTTAAATTTATATTTTAATTTATTCGAGGTCTGGTATCGAGGCAAAGCGCGGCGTTAAGTTCCGCTGCTCAAGCGTATTGCGTCCAGAATTCGGTGGAAAATGGGAAAGAGAGTGTCTTAACACTACATGCTCTGCTTAAAATGCTATGTGGGGAATACAATGTAAAATTGATTTAATATGTTTTTTTTTAAATTACATTAAAATGTTTACTGTTTCGTTAATTATAAATTAAATTTAACTAGCTACCTATATTATGGAGATAATTCTATGATAAATGTTCATTCTGGCAGTGATTGTTGAAATCCATTGATTGATATTGCGGATTCGACAACATCGATCCCGCGTACATGCATATAGCAATGTTAGACAAGACAATGTTATAATTTGTCACTTCGCGGGACGTTTTGACAGAATGGACTTCTGTAAGTAATGACTTCATTATTTACCGAATCCTTTAATGAAGTACTGCTACGCACTGCAGAAACTCGATTAACCGGATTATCAGTTATAGAGTTTCGCGATTATCCGGACTATCAACTGCGATAATTGTTTTATACAACTACAATGAAACCTAAGAAAATTTATATATACGTAAATTTCTTAATAAACGTTGAATTTCGTTGATATGTACATATTGTTTTTAATAGACATATAACAATTCTGTGCTACATAAGCACAAAACTAGCTTTTCTTTATACATTCGATTATCCGGATGAGTAACGACAACAATTAGTCCGAATAATCGAGTTTCTACTGTATATTTATACGTATATTAATATTTTACGCTTCGCTTTTATGGTGTTGTTTTTTAGTTCCACTCTTTATCCCACATACATATTGTTAATACGCTCGCAAAACAATCGAGACATTCGGTATTGAGCTGCGGAACTCAACGCTGCGATTTAACGCACTCTTTTCTAATCTGCATTCGATAAACTACCGGTATATTTTTTTATATAATTAATCATTTACAATTTCTATTTTTATACAATATAAATATATTTTATAATAATTTCAAAATTATAGAGCACTTAGATAACTAGAATTGTTACAAATAGAGCCTTACCAGCAATTTCTAGACTACGCAGCTGTGACAATAGAAATCAGGTCGATGTAGTTTTGTTTGATGTTTGAACGGGAACTCGGTTCGTGTAATTTTGTCTAATTTATTCTACTAGAAATTTTTTTATAGAAGTTTTTTTATATTTTATGTCCATAAAAGTGTAATTCTTGTCGATAATAGCTTATAATGTTAATTTTTTAGATTAGAAAAAGATTTTAAAATAAAAAGACGTTCTATTCCTCAAATACCTATCCTACCTAAATGTTAACCAATTTATTAATGTTATATAACATAAAATAATATTAAAGCACATTTAAATATATTTAAATTAACAAATATAATAATAAATTTATAATATAAAAATATCTGTACTAATTTAAACATCGAATAAAACTTTAAAAATATATATAGTGAACACATTAGAGGGTACTATTAATTACTCTTTTTACATTCGATTAATAAAAACAACATTGAATTAATAAAAACTTTAAAAATAACTTCCGCTACAAGAATGTAATTCCATTGAAATAAACTTTCTTAATTAAATACAACTTTTTTAATCAAGTATTTTAATTATTTCAGGTACTTGTCGAGAATTTCAGCGTTAAAAACAAAAAAAAATTTAAAGATACAAATTTCTTGTATGAGAAATCCTTCTCGTTTGAGAAATCAACATTTTTATTATGTGTCTTTGCGGCTATTTTGTTAAATACAGGTAAAGGAATTTGGAATTGAAATCTAACTCATAAGCGAAATCATATTATTGCAATATTTATAAAAATTAGAATAAAGCTAAAATAAAATGTTTTATTTACAAACCGACTTCAAACAGTAAGCTAAAAAGCATTTATTGCTCACATATTTAATGCAAATTTAAGACTTAGGTATATAATTTTCTCATGGATGGCATTGTTGAAATTAGACCAAAGTACCAGCTTTGAAATAAAAAAGGACCATCAAAATAGGTTCACCCAGAATAGGTAGAACCCCCTCCTTTTAGAGAAGTCGGTTAAAAATACCACACATATGGAGTAAACAATTTTCTAGTAAAATGGATGGAAGTACAACCACGGCCTCGCTAATAGCGCACTTTGCGCATTTCCGACTGCCCCACACGAATGATCGTTCTTCCACTTGAGATGAGATTCCTTTCAGATCCTTATCTTAATCTATATTATTATACTCGTTTATAAGTTGCCACAAAAATCTTTCTTTTTTTTCAACTTCGCGCTGTATCCCACACGCAGCAGGTAGGCAGAGGGAACCTAGTGTTAAAACATTCCGCTCCCCATTTCCCGCCGAATTTTAGGGCATTGCGTGCTGGGTGGTTGAGTCGACATCAGAGCGAAGATCTGAAAATATTAAATTTTGTCATTTCCTCGAGTGGGACTTGAAAAATAGTGAATTTTAGAGAAACATTTTTAAACCAATTTGAGTAATATATACTACTATAACTTTAACTTATTTACATTAAGTTAACTTTATTCCTTCCTGCCAAAGAAAGAGCAATGTTTCTAAATAAGGGGAAAGAGGAAGATAAGTGTTACCGCACCTACCATTAAATTTTCTCATTTTTAAAACACTGAGTTTGCTAATTTAGTGTTATTAAAGTAAATCTAATTTACTCAAAAGTTATAAATCTTTTAGATACTATTAACTTTGTGAACACATACCTATTTACAAAACAACCTCGTTTCAGAATTGGATAAATAAAGGAAATAACATTCGTTGATAAAACTTTATTAAACTTAAATGTAGTAACAAAGATATATACAATAGCAATAAATTTTATTGGGAACACCGACATTTTGGTACTACTTGCTTGTTTTCTTTTATTATATTGTATTAGTTAACTTCTTTTTCATTATTTAAATTACGATATACATATATCATTTTGCTCTAGATACATATACTCGTATATTTCATTGTTTTTATATACCTAATGCCAACTTAGCATACTATCCTAAGAGTTTTACGAACAAAAAGGAAAAAAGTTATCATATTTTGCTAAATTGGTAAATATACAATTAGTATAACAAATAAACTGGCCTAGTTGAGAGGCCAGTTTTAGCGCAGAGGCACAAAGTGTGACTGTAAAACCGACTGGTTGTGGGTTCGATTCCCATTTGAGGAGATGAAATATCTATTTAAATTTATATTTCCATTTCTTCTGCCACTAAATACGCAATGCCTCCAGAATTCGGCAGAAAGTGAACGAAGTGTTATACCAGGTTCCCTCTGCCTACCCTGCTGCGTGCGGTAAACAGCGTGAAGCTGTTTTTTTTTATGTAACAAATATAATCGTTGTAGTTTATTGAGGCTTTCGTGAAGCAGTGAAACAGCGTCAGTAAGCGCGATAGCTATGTCGATCCCCACGAAGAGAATTCTTCCATTTCCCTGCTCTGATACAGAAATCAAAGCCGCTAAATTCCGTCACTCAACACGCACTGGTTCAAATTCCGGCTTAAGGAGGAAAAAGGACTGTCTGCCTATACCTTTATAGTCTATTTAGATTTACAATATTCCAACTGAGTACATACAAAAAAAAAGTTTCCACTACATTAAGAAATTCTCCCCTCTTTCAATAAAACTTGGTAATCTTCGTATTTTCACCGACGGCTTCCTTGAGGGAAGAAAAAGAAATACATTACTTTCAGTTTACAAACTTGTGTAACGATTATAACACCTGGAGAACGTTTAACATCTGCTAAATACTTTAAGGTCTTAATGTAGCTTCCTGTAAAAACTTGTTGTTTTAACACGGGATCGTTTATCAAAGAAAATGGAATTAAAGTAGATTCATTTGTTACTTCAACTCAACATTGCAGAGAGGAAATATTTATTCTTTAATAAATAAATCAGCTTCACACTGTATCCCGCACACAGCAGGATTTGCACAGGGAACCTCGTGTTAAGACACTTCGTTCTCCACTTTTCGCTGAAATCTTCGAGAAATTGCGTATTGAGTGGTGAAATTCAAGCTTTTGCCTTAATGCCAGAGCGGAGAAATGGAAATATTCATAAATAATAATTCCTTCCCTCGAGTGGAGATCGAATCCACAACCAACGCGTTACAGTCACATACTTGTGCCACTGTGCCACAACCGCCTCTTATTTAATAATCAATATTAAATATGTTTTTAAAGATTAACTGCAAACATGACAGATTGGGTTTAATTCCCATTCGAGGAACGAAGTGTCTTAACAATAAGTTCCCAGGTTCCCTCTGTCTGTCTGTTAAATTAGCCTTAATTAGCTTTTAAAAAAAGCTTTCGTTAATAAGAATCACTTATATAGTTGCCGAATATTATCTAAGAAATAACTAAAACATGAAATTCTAATACAAAAAAATACTAATATTAAACAGAAGCACGTAAGCCTAACGATTTATTCCGCGTGAATTGTGAACGCATGTCCAATTACGCTGAGTGACACTTCGACCCCTCGCCTTTGTTAAAATAATTTGCCTACGCTTATCTCTGCCTACATTTTCTACAACAAAAAGTGATTTGAATTAATTGGTAAGAAACAGGAATGCTCTAATAAGCCTCTATATATGTACGTAGAATATAAAAAAGTATATTTTTATTTTAGGATTAACAAATCTTAAAAGGAAAAAACGAAACCCTTTAGGTTTGTCACCCGTCTGTTCGTCTGTCCTGTCTGTCTTGAGAGGACTGGAGTAGAGGTATCAAGCTAAAATTAAAATCAAATATTCATGTTTAGACCATAGAAAAAATCAAGCTCAGTTAAGTTAATATATTCTAGGGGGGCAGGGGTTTCCTATGGGAATTCCGTGGACTTTATTACGAAATTACATTACAAATAAAGAGGAAAATCCTAAATGTGAAAATTTATAGGTAGGTATTTGTAGTTGATTTGATAGAAAATGAATGCATTCGCCGGCAAACTTAATTTTGTCAATTTTTATAAGTGCACACAACAGTGACGTATAATCCTAAAATTGGTACGGAACCTATTGGTATTTATACACTTTTACGAATAAACAATATGTAACATTAATTGAAAACTTTACTCATCGTTATTATTGTTTCTATTTGAAAATAAAATAATTTAAATATAAAAATTGTCTTTAGCAACCTAATTCAGACTAACGAAATACAAATAAATAAGGAAATACGGATATTAATTCCGGTTGATTTAGGCTTTGGTCTACAGAATTCGACATTTAGGCTAGAGCAAAACCTCGCCAGCCGCTGTCATCTGTCGCTAACAAGCATTTGAAATGGGACTTGGGAATGGGAGGTTTTTGCTTGTTTTGTTACTAGAAAATTAAAGTACCAGTTATGTATGATATTAATAGATAAAATCTTTGAAAGTATTTATTTGGAAATTTCCTAAATGCAATTTTCTTTAAATATATAAAAAAATACCTTCAAAATTAGTAAGTAATTAAAAGTATCTTTCAAAACAAGTAGTACTTTACTGTTATAAAATATATGAGGACGTCGTAGGGCAGTGGGATCATGTGTGACTGTAAACGCGATGCTTGCGGGTTCGATATCCATTCGGGGAAATAATTATATTTAAGTTATTTTCATTTCTCCGCTCTGGTAGACAAAGTTTGGCATCAACTCGTCCGCCACTTACACGCGATGTCTTGAAAACTGAGCCAGAAGTGAGTAACGTAGTGTTTTAGCACTATGACTAAGATATCAGACTATCTACTTATATTATCATATATTTTATAGTGGTACAATCATGTCCAAAACATCGCCCCAAGCAAGACATACTTACGAAAGCACTTCGAAACAATAAAAACCACTTTTGTGGAACGTCCATTGTTCGATCTTAAAATATCTTTCCACTCAACGATCACAATGTACTGATAAATATTATTAAAATGTTAATATTATTTATAATGATATTTAACATCAGTCATTTTTAAACTTAGCTAAGATCAATATGGTGTATAAAAACATATTTTTTATCTCAACTTTATTATTTTATATTGGTAAGTTATATTAATAATAGAGAGTAATGTATTGATTATTTAATTCTAGATTAATTAATATAAATGAACAAAAACATTAATTTTATATTTTTTAGTTTATATATGGGAACCCGGTAACGCCCTGCCTTCTGAGTCCATAAGTGCAAAGTCAAAAAGAAACACTAATGAGGAACATATGGATAAAGCACCCAATGAAAAGGATTCACAGGAAATATTTCACGATAATAATAAAAAAATGTTGCCAGTCGCAAACACTTCATTACATGATGAAGACAGTCCAATAATTTATTTAAATATTAATAAATTTAACATACGTCAATATAAAGATTCAAACCTAAAAAAAACTGAAGAAGAAATAATATATGATAAAATTGCAATTAGAGATAATTTAAATATAAATGGCACGTTAGATAAATTAAAACCAAATATAACGATAACAGATTCAAAACATGATGAAGAGACGCAAAGTTATCAAGAAACTATTGGAAATTCCAGCAGACGATTGTCACCGAATTTATCGGAGAAACTATTACCATCAGAAACTCTAGCAACGACAAAAAATAGTTCATCAAATGAAACTCAAGAATTATCTACCTTATCTATATCTCAAAACAATGAACCAACAAATTGCAATTCAGATATTGAAAAAGCTAACGAAACAGATTTAAGAAGAACGTTTGATACCAAAAACATTATAAACAACGAACAGGGCCAAAACCTTCAAGATCTGGATGTAACTGAACTTTCAAATACAGTGACGAACCCAAGACTATGCTATGTATGCAATAGTATTTATGATCCATCTTGCTGGTCTCCTGGCAGAAAAACTGCTGTTAAATATTGTCGAGAGCAGCATCAAGTGTGCTTAACACATCTTTATATTCATGACGGTAATTACGAATATAGATAATTTTGATAAACTTGCAAAGAATTCCACATAAATTATATTTTTTTTTCAGGTGCAAGTTACGTGGTAAGAGAATGTGGGAGTAGCTGCATTTCAACGTCGTTTGGTAAAAGTAGTGAGTCGTTTGCCTCTTGCACTGTGTGCTATACAGATCTATGTAACAACGCCCATTATTTGAAAAGTCAAAATTTTATATTTTTAATACTTATATTGCTTAAATTGTTGAAATATTAAAACGATGTTACGACGACCACCACTTAAAGCATATAAAAATCATGGATAATATAAATAAAATATATCTAAATATTATTTCAATGAGAAAAATATTTTTCAAAATGATGCCAAATATTATATAATGCACCTATGATATATTTTATGGCAAGTATATTTGAAATGCCAAGAAACCTCTTTTATTCGTCTGCTTCCCCATTTCCGTTAGAGAAAGGTTCAATCGACATCTCTTAGAAGTAGTTAGATGCTATCTACCCTGTTTCCTTTTGAGAGTTGTTTAATGAAAAGTAAAATGTTTTCAAATATTTTCTTATTTTGAACACGTCAACTGTAAAATAAATACTTATTTAAGAATAGTTGAGTGGTTTCAGCAAAAATTTAAATGTTATATAATTTATAGTTTTACGTCGTTTTTAATTGTGTACGAATTGGACTGTGCAAATTATTAAATATAATTATTGCCAATTTAATATTTACTTATTCAATAAATATAATAAAATTTAAAATGTACCTTTTCATATTTCCATATTCTTTTTTTTTTTAGTTTCCCGCAGTATCGCGCATATAACAAGGTAAGCAGAGGGAACCTAGTATTAAGATACTCCATCCCCCACTGTTTTCCGAATTATTGAGGCATTACGTGTTGCGTGGTGGAACTTATCGCATCTCAACGCCGCGTTTTGCCTCGACACCAGAGCGAATAAATGAAAATATTAATAATAATTCAGTGCCCCGAGCAGAAATCGAACCCACAACTGTCGCGTTTAGCGTTACCAAACTAAAACATAATAAATAGAGTATAAACTAATAATTTACTTAATAGATAATTATAGCTATTATTTAATATTCTAAGTGTGTTAGTAATTACACAAATTTTCATATTAAGAATATATTTCATCCTAAAGTAATATTTCTCGCCACAAAATTGTTTACTGAAATATGATGAATTACGTATTCGTAAACCTCGACGTTATTTACCCTTATCAAAAAGTCGCTAAGCATACAATATTATCTTTAGATATAAATATATTTTTTAAATAATTCTAATAAAACAATATGCTATGTAACTTTTTTTATCATAAATAAAAAAATACTTGTTGGTTTAAATTTTAAACACAAATTTGAGAAATGAAGATGAGAAGTGAGAATGACATGAAGACTTATTAACTTTATCTAATCTTATCTTAAACAAAAAAATATGAGTGAGATTCGAAGTTTCTACCATCGATTTTGAACACATTTTTATTCGTAGAGCCCCCATATGTTCTGCCACTCAACACGCAATAACTCCAGAATTCGGCAGAAAGTGGGGAACGGAGTGTCTTAACACTTGGATCTCTACTGCCTATCGTGCTCTCTGCGGGATACAGCGTGAAGCTGATTTATTTTATTGATTTAACATCGAATGCACATACATATTAATAATTTCGACGTTAAATATTTGCTAACTCTTACTGAATTAAATATTTGACTGTATATTCAGGATGTGGTGTGTGTTTTATTAATATTTAATGTGGAAGTTGAACAAATTTAAATGATTATCATTTAAATTTGTTTCAATTAAGCTGAATTTATTCATTACAAATATAAAAATAATTTCATCACTTGGAGTATTTTGAGTAGAAAGGCCTATTCTAATAAAAAAGTGGAATTAATGCTAGATAAAAGGAGAAAAAGATTTAATAGTACAATATTAACCTGATTTAAGCCCATAGGTGATTTCCTATTACATTGCTTTTAGCAGTAAAATGGTACGTTTAACTTATTTATTTTATTATGTAAAAAACAAAGTATAAATTAAAATGACCGATATGCATTGTACATACATAAGCCTCAACCTTTTAAACATACGTAGCTGTGTAAAAAAAAAATATATATTTATTTCAGTTTCACATTTTCTTTAAATGTGTGAAGTAATGAGACCAACCTATTAAGTTACTAGTAAAGTGTAGATCACGCCTTTTCTAAATAAGTGTGGGAAACATATTACTTTTGGTATTTTCTTATCTATAGTAGATATTAAAGACGACACTGAAGTTTCAGACGGACCCCTTTGAATATTTATTCCACGTTTCACCTCAGGGCAACATCAGGAAGCTGTGTCAACGAGAAAATTTAGCCTATTTACTATAATAGGGCTGAAATACAGGTTTTTATTTTAATTTCATAGTTAAAGTAAATATGTATTTTCGCCGAAATTTTTAAAATATTATAATGTAAATTCAATATTGTCTGAATATCATTTTAAAATAAATATCTACTATAAATTCATATAAGTACTCCATCGGCAGAGGTTAAGATACTCAACTCCTAGGCCTAGTGTTAAGATACTCTCTCTTCACTTTCCGCCGAATTATGAAGACTGCGAAGTGTTTTTTAACGCCATGTCATGTAATTATTTTATTTCTTAAAGACTTTAGACTAAAAAAAGAGATTATACATACCTACTGGGTACTAAAATAAACTTTGGATGTATATATGTATATATTATTTTAAATTTAATAAGGAACCTGTTTTCAACTAAGTAATTAACTCAAATTATACATTAAAACTCAAACCAAGATAATAAAACATGTTGACAACCTTATATTTTCGCACTATATCGAGAAATAACCTTACATTGAAATTGCCAGCAAAAGAAATCTTTTATATTACCCCATAGCTTCATCTATTCCCGATATAGCGTCTTCTTACAACTGGTAAAATAACAACTTCACGCTGTATCCCTTATATAGCAGGGTAGGCAGAAAGAACCTAGTGTTAAGACACTCCGTTGCCCACTGTGCGCCCAATTACTACAATTACCGTAGCAATAACTGCTAGCTAGAAAATACTTATAAATAATCATTCATTCCCCCCAATGGTGATGGAAACCCACAACCATCGCGTTACAGTCACACCCTTGGGCCCCTGCGCCGCAATGGCCTCAAACCAGGTCGGTAAAACAGTTCTTAGAGAGAAAATAAAGATAATCAGTACTAATAAGTAGATAATATAAAAAAATAGAGTCGGCTGTAAACGAAAATGTATCTTTTATTTCTGCTGCAAATTTTCTTACTAAGAAAATCCCCGCCTATATCGTTCCCAAGATTAAGAGAGGAAAAATTCCAAAGTAGGTTTTTCAAATACGCTACCAACGCCAATGACTTTACATAAAAGAATGTTGTTATATATTTGTATTTTGGTTAACTTAATTTAATTAGAATGCTTTTTTAGTTTAGTTTAAATTTTAAAATGCTTTTTTGTTTTTTTTTTCAGCTTTTATTTCAAACTCAGATCCAGTTTTACCTTCTAACTTTGAGTTTTAATCTTTCACTTCTGATTTGTTTTTCGCCACTCAAAATGAATAAAAAGCCTTCAAAATTCCACAGATAGCGGGGTGCGGAAGTGCTTTAATGGGAACGGAGTGTCTTAACGCTAGGTTCCCGGGATCCCTCTGCCTACCCTACTCTGTGCAAGATACAACGGGAAGCTAAAAAAACAACATACTTATTGCGAATTGACTTTCATGAAACATTTAAATTTACATATACTTTTACATACGTGGTTATTGTATTTAATATCTATGCACTACGGCAAAAAATAGTTTCCAAACTAAAGAAATATATTAATAATTCATTCATCAATTAATTCTGGTCCTTTCATTTTAACGAAATAACTTTAAAGCCGTAGGTATTCCAAACATAGCCTTATCAAGTACTTGCCGATATTAAAGCAGGCTCTCAATTTGTTTCTGTTGTTCTGTCCTCTATCTTGCACAGACAAAGGGAGATTGTTTCCACTGGCCTCTATACAAAATTTAACCCACAATTTTCTTTGTTCGTATTTAGAATTTACCATTTTTAAAGGAACTTTACAAAGGAATCGTTCGTCGATAACTTTTGTAAGATTAAGTTCGTACACTTAGGTATTTTTGAGGAGGCAAATGAACTGCTTCAAATACTTTACGTTGCCTTCGTAGAATTTAAAAAGAAAATCTTTTTTTTGAACCCCACATTGCATTCTGCATGCAGCAGAAAAGACAGAGGAAGCCTAGTGCTAAGATACTCTGCTCCCCACTTTGAGTGGCGGAACCCAACGCCGGCTTTGACTCGACACCAGAGCAATAGAAATATTAAAAATATCATTTCCTCGAGTGGGAATTGAACCCACAAACTGTCGCGTTCAGTCACATGCGACAGATTGTGGCAGGCATTAATAACTTTCTTTAAGCGTTAAAATGAAAGCAAATAACGTTTTATATAATTTCATATTATATTAGAATATTCAAATGCTAAAAAAAATTTTATCATTCTATCTCTAAATTTCTTCTTGTAACTATAACTGCGTCGATTGCTATAGGCAGTCGCTTCTCATCAAAGGTTATCGCTTCTCTGAGTTATGTTTATAATTGAAATATTTTTTATTTATTTTAAAAGTTTTCGCTTTTTAAATAAATTTATAAATTATAATATACATTAAGTAATATACATTACATATCATAACGACATCTCGCTAGAATATAGAAAACATTTTACTTAATGTAGGGATACTTACACTAGATGGCCTTATATGTTAATCCTACGTAAAAAAAATACGATTTCTTATTAAGCAGCTTATTTTTTTGTATGATTATTATATTTTTTTACACATTTTGTATATTTACATTAAGTCACTAAATATTAAAAAAAAAATTAACACTGGGAGACAACAGCTTATGAAGAGTATATACTATACAAACTACGTGCTTAATCTTTTCAGTTTCAAAAAATATTTCCTATTTCTTTTTGTTCTTACTGATAATTCAATACAAATATTTTATCGATATTTTGACTTCATTTTCAATCACTAATTTATTTCAATACCAGTCACGTCACTCGTGACGTTTATTCGGCGCCAGTCGGCTTTGCGATCGGTAGTCGTGTGATTTCATTGTAAGGGGACGTCGCGATTAGTCTACATCGTTGGGATTTTCCTACGTTAATCAGTATTTAAAATTATTTGAGTAAAACACGTGAGTACCTATATATCTATTAGGCTAGTTTATTAAAAAATATACAATAAAATTATATTATTACATCACAATTTAGTACAAATTATAATGTAACATCTGAACATTTTTGCAAGGCTAACCTATAAATCTTATTTTTGTCATAACCCAATACAAAAACTTATAATTGTGCTATTACAAATTAAATACATATTATTTAAAATATTTTCTTGCAATTTATATGCTCATATTGCATATCCTACATAAATTTCATAAGCTTACGTAATGGTGTCATTATCACGCTTCTTGGCGATTCCCTATCCCAACTGACATTGATCCATTTTAGGTGACCTGATTTCTGATCTCATAGGTCATTGTACATTTTGATTTTTTTAAATATATTTTTATTCAAAGCCTATTTTTTCAAAGCGTACTCTTATTAACTTTGTCTTGATAAAATCAATATTTCGCGCTTTTTTTCAATACAAATGTTACATTATGTAATACCAATTGTATTGTTTAGAACTAAACTTGATTAAATATTTATTTATCTCGCGCTTACTTTACATTACATAATTTTTAAACTCATTTCAATTACAGAGGTAGAATGGGTGTTCCTGCAGGAAATGCTGAAAATGGCAAAAAAATCTTTGTGCAAAGGTGTGCTCAGTGTCATACCGTAAGTGTTAATTCAATTTATGTATTTACTTTATACTGCACCTTGCCATGTCTTGTTTGTCATAAGGTTTTTCCTCAATACTTACATTTTAATTACTATCTAAACAAGGATGTCCATGATCATAACCTAGGCTTTTTATATTATTTTTGTATATATTACAAGGAAGTCTCACAAAAACAAGTTATGCCAATATAATTAGGTTATTACATAAATTTTCCATTTAAAGTATATTGACCTATAAATAATGCAAATTTTTGATCATTTGTATATGCTAAATATAACTATTTTTATAGGTTGAAGCAGGCGGTAAACACAAAGTAGGACCTAACCTTCATGGATTCTATGGACGTAAAACTGGTCAGGCTCCTGGCTTCTCTTACTCAGAAGCTAACAAGGCTAAAGGTATTTTTCTTTTTTAAAAAATTGATATATTTGTAAGCGACTATGATTTACTGATGCCACTATGTATATATTATTATACATGTTATGGCCATACATGTAGAATCATCAATGTTTAATAATATAATTAAGAAATTGTCTATCTGTATAATTTTTTTTTAACAAATCATTAGTGTAGTCAGGTGTACCCTGGGGGCATGAGTGTGTGACTGTAAATGCATCAGGCAGAGAAAATGGAATATTTAATATTGCCATTTCCACACTTTGCTAACAAGGCATAACTGTTGAGTTCTACCACTCAAAACACAATGCCTCCAGATTTTGACAGAAAGTGTGGAACAGAAGTGTCTTTATAGGAATGAAATGTCTTGTGTGCTATTTGCATGATACAGAGTGAAGCTAAATAAATATTTAATAACATTTTTTTTAGATGTCAATGTGACCCTTTGTTATAACATGACTAACATTCTAGTAACTATTAGTCAAGAAGGAAAATAATAGTCACTAACACTTATTTCATATGTAAGATAATTGAGATTATAAAGTATATACACTAACAAAATAAGTAGATACACTATACTGAAAATAATAAATTATTTTATAAAATTAAAAACACTATCAGTAAAGACTAAAGTACCAATTATATACAAAAAGATTTATTTAACTGAATTATTTATTTACCTGAAAGACTAATTTATACAGAAGAATTTCATTAAAAATATTGTTGTTATATGATGATTTTGTTTAAAAAATTATGTTTTTTTTAGTTATTCACACAATTTTATGATATTACCGAACAATGATGATGAAATTTTTAAATATTAAACGTTTTCATGACATTGTCAATTCAAACGATATAACTATAACATATATAATATTTCAACCAATTTCCAAGTTATATTCTTTAGGAAGGAGGAAATTTATAAGAACTAATATTTTTTACTTAACAAAATTATGTTGCTAATTTATATTTTATTAATTATGGTAATCAATATAGACTAAAAATAATTCCATTTCTTAGATAAGATATATGATAATATTTAAAGGCCAATAGTAGATTCACAGATAAAATAAAACAAGTTATATGCTTAGGTTATCCTTCATCTTTATATAATTATTTAACCAACACAATGAGGCTGCAAAGATGCATCAACACAACATAAACAGAGAAATTAATTATCATATCTTATAACAAAGCAAGGTGCTGAATTCCAAAACTCAATACATAAAGTGAGGAATGGAGTGTCTCACCACTAGGTTTCTTTTCCCTACTCTACTACATATAGGATACAGTGTGATTAATCAAAAATTAACCAATAATACATTTTAAACTTATTCTTCCTTCTTCTTGTACAGGTATCACCTGGGGTGATGACACACTCTTTGAATACTTGGAGAACCCCAAGAAGTACATCCCTGGAACCAAAATGGTGTTTGCTGGCTTAAAGAAGGCCAACGAACGTGCAGATCTTATTGCATACCTTAAGGAATCTACTAAGTAACTTTAATGACATTAGGAAAAGTAAAATGAAATAAGAAGAATATCCCATTATATGGGAGATACTTCTTATTTGTTAGCGCAATCAGTATCATTATTATTTATATATTTATTTTGAGTTAACATTTCTGGACAATTGTGAACTTGTTACTCATTTATACCATCTATACTATTACAATGGAGATTGTGTGAATTGGATGAATTGTAAATTATGTATGACAAACATTATCTGCCAAGCATAGCAATGTTGTGAGTGTAATGTTATTAAATTATTAATAGTACAGTCTTAACTAGATTTTCATTTGTAAATGGCCCTAACAAATTAAATAGTTTTATGTAACCATTGTTACCAATACCTAGCTGTATTTAATTATAGTTTTATCCAAATAAACGTTTTTTTTGTTTTATCCTTACCTTTATACTGGATTAATTATTTGTATATTAAATTGTTTATTATTATACATATTTCTTTTATATTTCAAGCTTTTCATGTTGTGCAAATAATAAAATCTAATAAAATATATATCTAAAAATATAAAATAATAATAAAATCTAATAGATATTATTAGAGGCAAGCCGTGGCGCGGGGGCACAGACGTGACTAAATGCGACAGGTGGGTTTGATGAAAGAGGAAAATGGAATATTTTCATCACTGGTGTCGAGGCAAAACGTGGTGTTGAGTACTGCCACTAAACGCAATGCTTCCAAAATGCGGCGTAAAATTGGGAACGTGTGAGGGAAGTGTCTTAACACTAGGTTCCCTCTGCCTACCTAAGTATGATAGCTGAAATATCTTATATAGAGAAAATTCTAAGCTCACAAATACGCCTAAATTTGCCTATTATATATTTATTAATATAACAGACATTCAGTTATCTATAATAGTTACAATGATAAGAAAGTGATGTATAATAGAATTATGTTGTATCACATGTACAGTCAACCTTGTCCTCGTGGATAAAGATTAGCTGACGTAATACTCGTTCGTAAGTCGTAACTCTTATACGATAGATAGCTGCAGTTTCAAGGTTACCTATCGAGTTATATAAGTTACCAACGATGTTATTTTCAATGTTATCCATTAGATGTCGCTAAAAAAGGAATGGATAATATAAGCCATAAAATAGCTGATTAATAATTAATTATTTACTTGTTACAGTTATAATAATCTAACGTACTGTAAGTTTTTTTTTTGTAATAATAATGACCAGACTGAAATATTTTTAATGTCAATTATATTATGCCTTTACAATTAATAACGTATAAATTAAAAATATACTAAATTAACCCTAAGTATTTTTTAAAAAACTTTTGTTTATTAAATAACATCTTTTCTAAAAAGAATATGTGGCAGCACCCAATGCTGCTTTCATATCTTAAAGACGACATTGACAATATTTTATTAACGAATTGACAGTTGTCAACTTCACGTTCTAGTTTTAGATGAGTAAATCTAGAGATTTCTAAATTAATTTAATGTTATGTGTTAAAATTAACTTTATTTTGTCTTTATAATTGAACACTATTCTACACATGTACAATATATATCTTTTTATTGAATGGTTATTAAATTTATCAATTTAATTATTATTTTTCTTACTGGTGCTTGTGAAGTTCATGTTTATTTCTTGTTCATTTCGAAAAGACACTTGTTGCGTTATACAAACATCAAAATAAAAAGGTAAGTTTTATTTTTATTAGTTCTTTTTATATATAAGAAAGTAAATATAAATATTGCTATGATTTATTATTCTCTAATTAACAGATAACTTGGTGATAAGAGCAATGTATTGAAACTGAATTACATTAGAAGAATATATAGAAATAAATAGTGTGATTTAATATGGCAAACTCTTCAGTTGTCTTAAGTTTTCATGAAATTTTATTACATCAATCTGATGTTGAACTTTTAAACGGGCCACATTGGCTTAATGATACCATTATATCATTTTATTTTGAATATTTAGAAAAAGTTAAATTTAGCAGTGAAAAAAATATATTATTTGTTTCTCCTGAAGTTACTCAATGTATAAAAATGGTTCAGAGTGCTGAAATTGGAATATTTTTGGAACCACTCAACATTAAGATGAAGAAATTTGTATTCTTCGCCCTTAATGATAATGATTCACCTGAAATGGCTGGAGGCTCTCATTGGAGTCTACTTGTTTTCTCTAGAAATGAAAATTGTTTTTATCACTTTGATTCATCATCTGGAAGCAATCACAATGTTGCTTGGGATTTGGGTAGTCACTTAATGTCTTACTTAGGAAAAGGAGGTAAGATAATAACAATAATAATATACACCATTATTTTATCAATATAAAATATTATAATAATCTTAATAAAATATACATTTCTTTATGTTTTTAGTATATTAAAAATATATTTTTTGTTTTTAGACATAAATTTTGTTGATAAGGAATGTCGACAACAAGGCAATGGTCATGATTGTGGAGTCCATGTCATATGCAATACTGAGCTGTTGGCCAATCATGCAAAAAACTTTGGAGAACTACATTCATGTGATATGACAGTGAAAATAAATCCTGATATTAAAAGAAAAGAAATCTTGAATATCATAAAAAGTCTTTCTCATTCTAATTAATACATTTTAATTGAAATATTTTGTTAATAAATTAATCTACCCAAAATATATGTTTCATTTATTATATACCTATTTTCCCTTCAATTGGCTTATTATGTAAAATATGTTTTTACACTATATAAATCAATCTAATGTCGTATATAAAGATCAGTTTTTGGCATCATCATAAACATATTTTTGAAGTAAATAGTAATTGTGCAATTTTAAAATGCTTATATTTCAAATATTTGCATAGATTTTGGTTGTTGCCATAATATCTTATGACTGTGGTGGTACCCAACCTCCAAACACTTTCTCCAACTCTTCGGCAACCGCCAAGCACAGCCTGTCATTATTGTGATTTGCAATCACTTGAATTCCTAATGGAAGACCATCTTTGCTTAATCCTAAAGGCACAGTTGTTGAAGGAAGACCAAGGCAATTAATTATAGCTGTGTACATAAAGTTCATTGGTCTTACTAATGGCTGATTGTGATATGGTGCTGGTGTTGGATGTGTGGGGAACAAAAATATACCATTATCGCCGAGCATATTTTTGAAAATATTTTCCAATTGCAATCTTATCTGTCTGTAAAGTTGATATTTATTGTTATCCATCTCATCAACTCTTTTGTCTATAACTGAAGTAAGGAGAGCTATCAGTGTATTATCAGATAGACCAACTGCACATTTGACAATCTCCCTAAAATTCTTCCAGTATGCATAATCTTTAATTATAGCTTCCCCAAAGCTTCTGTTACCCCTCATTGTAACAAGCCATATCGGGGCCGATTTCTGTAACCACTCAATATTTTTCTGCTCAGCTGAAATCTTGTGTTTTACATTGAAGTGATCTATAATTTTTTTCATAGCGGTAACTATTTCTGGATCAATATCACTACATAGAGGAGCGTTCATGCTAATTTGATAGAATATTTTGAGACTACCTATATTGACAGGTTGGTCTAAATTTAGCTCCTTGCTATTTCCTCCTGATATGATTTTGAGAATAGGTTTCAAATCAGCAGCGTATCTTGTCATGGGCCCAATGCCTGTAAGTCATACGAAATACATTTTTTAATAAGCGTGTGCCTAAAATCGCAACTAAATATTCGCTATTTTTAAATGGAATGCTATTTTTAACTCGAATTTCGGCTTAGAGCGATCTAAGCTTTTTAACACGAAATCAAAAGACGAGGCCGTGGTGTCAGTGGTACAAGGGTTTGACTAACGTGACGGTTGGGGATTCGATCCCCACTCGGAGGAGTGAATTATTATTTAGTAATATTTTCATTTCGCTCTGGCACCTAGACAAAAAAAAGTTTCGCCAGTCAACACGTAATGCCTCGAAAAATTCGGCGGAAAGTACGTATATGCGTGCTGTATGCGGGATACAGCGTGAAGCTGATTTATTTGATTTAGAATTATGAAATGATGAAATAAAATGTTTAAAACTCACATAAAAAGTTTTCCTGGTCTTCTGTGTAGGCAAGAGGATATTGTCCCTCATTGGAAACGATTTTCCTCGAAGGTTTATGTCCAAATATCCCATTAAAGTAAGCGGGCATACGAATAGACCCGCCTATATCGGAACCTGGAAGTAATAAATGTTGGTCAACATTATATGTGGTAATAAATACATAGTTTAATACTGCGTTGCACTTACAGTTAATATAATAGGTACATATGTTACAGTATAATAATGCAATTAACGATGTAGGTACATATGTAAATAAGTATCTATTTATAGTAGAGCCATGTTGAATTCTATTAAACAAAATGATTCAAAACGCAATTAACTTTTAAACTAAATTATATTTATACTGCTAACTTAAGGCTTAAGCAATAGTTTAAACTTTTTCAGTTCCTTAAAAATTGACAAATATCTGTAATTTTTTGACAATAAAAAATAATAAAATCAAAAAAGTGTGGAACTGTGTATTAACACTAGGTCCCGGTTCCCTCTGCTTACCCTGTTATGTGCGGGATACAGCATGCTTAAAAAAAAATAAACAAATAGCCAATGAAACTTATAAAAAAATATTACCAATTCCAAAACAACTGCCGGCAGCTGCTTGTATGCATCCCTCACCACCGGACGATCCGCCGACGATTCTATTAGTATCATAAGGATTATTCGTCCTACCATGAATTTTGTTGTAAGTTTCGTACCTGTTATTTAATAATAGAAGGTAATAATAAACCATATTATTATTTTATTGATATACGTGCATAAAGTTACATGTACCTATGTATGTATATACCTAGTCTGGCCATAAAGACTGTTACAATTAAAAATAAACAAAATATAACTTTTGAATTTAGAATCTGTCATTTTTATACGATTGTTTAATTGTGTTTTGTTTTTTTCGCGCCAAATACAATTTTTAAAATAACTCTTGTGCTTGATATTAGTCAAATATTTGTGTCGGGGCTATGACAGGTACAATGAAACCTCTTCTGTTTGTGACAAAAAGAAATCTTGGCCGTCCGCGTCATACGAAAAAGGCGATCAAAGCAGTAAAGGAAAGAATTCAAAGAAATCCTGTACAAAAGCAAAATATTTTATCACGGGAGATTAGTAGAGTATTTTCCCATAGAAAGAGAGTTAACTGGCCTCAACGTTTAACGGACTGTGTTGCAAAAAATGGAAACTTCGAATAAGTTTTATATATTTTAAATGGCTGTATAGTAATGTATTAAACTAAAACATTGTAATAGTAATAAATGCAGTAAAAAATTTTTTTTTATTACAATATTTATGGCAAAACTAAGTATGCATATTAGTGGCACGTACAAAAACTAGATTACCCTGAACTTTAAACAATACTTTGTGACTTCATCTTCTGAGATAATTATTATTAAAATTGTATTTTTTACATATTCAAGTAATTTTTTTATTTGTATCTATCGTTAGAGAGAAAATAAATTCAATATCAGCATATACAGCGGAATATTTTGATGGAAACCAGGCTAAACAATTATAATTCATTTATAATGTTTATTTTATACTTATACTTTTTTTATAATTACTAAAAAAAATGGCAGCGTGCCCATTTCACGCAAGCCAGGGTTTTCTCGAGTAAACACACGATTACACCTTTATTTCTCAACACAAGATGGCTCAAACACGATAAATAATATAAATGTATATGTTTATTTATTTTTTAAATACATGAACCATTTTAGAGATATTATTAATAAAATATCTTATTTTTGGTTCGCTGTATAATAATATTTATTTTTTATATTTTCTATTACGTTTTAATCATCTTTGTTAATTCTTCTCATTGTATTATTAAAATTATGGGTAACACAATAAAAAAATAATTCTACACACCACATGCAAAGTTCCGGAACATTTGTCAGACCTAGAATGATGGCACCAGCGTCTCTTAATAATTTAATTGACTCGGCATCCTTCTCCGCTATGAAATCCTTTCGCATAACCACTCCGGCTGTTTGATGAAGTCCTGTAAATTATAAAAATAACGTAAATATACACAAAAGGTTCAAAAATTAGATTTTAACAATGTGACATGTATTCATTGTTTATTTTTTATTTCACGCTGTATCCCGCCCACACCGAGGCAGACCAAGGTCTTAACACTAGTTTTAAGACAATCCGACCAAGTAAAATATTTCACTTTTCTTTAACAAAATATTCTAAATCTTTCTATTTAAATTTAAAACTAAAAAAAAATTAACTATAACGTAATAAAATATCCCAATATATAATGTACTTATTAAGTACTACATCTCCCTACTAACATATCACTAATCCGTACCTTCAACACCAATACAATCCTTAGTCGTGAACGGAACGCCCAGGAAAGGTTTCTCTCTTGCCAATTCATTTTCCGTCTTCGAACCACTTCTTACCAGTTCATCAGCCTTTTTAGCTTCAGCCAGAGCCAGTTCGAACCGTTCTTCTACCAAGCAATTTAACTGACGATTTACGTCTCGAATCCGTTGTATACATATTTGTACTACATCTTCACTGCTTATCTGGAATTTATAATATAAAATTCGCATTTCAAAATTATTTACAGTACACATATTATTTATATCAGCTATTTTACGTTTTATTGCATTGACCATTTTCCTTTGTTACACAAAGGCAACAATGCTAATTTTTATGCAATGTAAAAACATATAATAAAACCATGACAAAATCTTTATATTCAATCTTTTTTAGTTAACAGAAGACTAAGTTTAATATAAGATTAATGCATTATTAATGCAGGTACCTACATACATATATTAGTAACTTTAGAAAGATTGCAATTTAATTACATATCTAAATGTTAACTTTGCTTTATATTTTTTTATATTTATGTACATTTCCCGAATATATATATAAGTATATAAAGCCATATCCCACCCACGGTCACATTCAGTCAATAATGTCACAACCGCACCACTAGCAAACACTATTATTAAATATCATTTATAGGTAACACAATTGATATATAAAAGTTATTATTTTACAAGCGTTGCTTATCTGTAATTTTTAACAATAAATATTAACATAAAAATATTGTTCTAGAAAGTAAAAATAAAAAAATAATAATTTTGTTTTTATGCAATCGTCATCATCATCATCATCATAACAGCCATATTTAAGACCACTGCTGGACATAGGCCTCCCCCCATCATTTAATACACTAATCATTCTCACAAAGTATATTTATTATAAACAAGAATAATATTCACTTGTCTAACTAAACCGAAAGGATACGTAAATATCAAATGTAAGGATTTTGCACACTAAATTATAAACTCAAAAGTGCTGCAGAAATGTCACTATTTAATTATTAATTGAGATATAATTTGTCTATCTTAATTAGAAGTTATTAAATGTAATAAAAAAACCAGCAAAATTCGAGACGGGTTCGAGCACGCATGGTTCTATATCTAAAAAAATCATGTCTGTTGTATTGGATTTTATTCTGTTATTTAGTATTTGTTTAGTAGCGGCAACAGAAATACAACATCTGAACAAAAAACTTCCACTGTCTAACATAATGAGATTCTGGTGACAGACGGACAGACAAACATACGGACGGACGGGCAGCGATTTCTCAGCAACAGGGTCCCGTTTTTACCCTTTAGGTACGGATCCCTAAAAAATATTAAAAACAAATTGCTCTGCACAATCAGACACGTACTTACTTTAACTAATTTATAATCGATACGTCGCTCTTATCCGCTACGAATGCAAGATAACTTAGTTTTTATAAATATTAAATACAATAACATATCTATTTGGAGCAATATTTTTTAAGCTGATATTACACAATTCCGTTGCGAAACTTAAACAAAGTGACTCGACTATTTTACTATAAACTTTGTACCTACCTATCTATGAGTTGTGGATTATGATTCAGTCATTTACCAGGAATTTATAAAGGTATATACATATATTTTTACCTAACATCTCTTTCTATATAATAAAGAAAACCCACTTCGTATGTTTTTATAATTTTGGTTTCTAAACGTTTCTAGTTTCAAATATAGCTCTATGATTTTTTTACATTGATACTGTAACATTGATTGTTTTGATATTTTTCATATTTTAATAATAATAATTTCACTAGCAAGTAATAAAATTAAATAATTTACAAAATGATAAAGAAATGATATTTCCACAGGAACACCAGTATGTTCATTAAATTAAAATTAATTTGTTGTGAATATAAAGACAGAAATAGTGAAACTTCAGATATTCGTCAAATGATTCTCAGTAATGATGTACCTATACATACTCCATGAATGTTCTTAGGTATAAGGATATTGTATAAGTACATCACTAAACAAAGAGTGACTGACGTGATAAAGATAATTAATGGCAAATATACATTAAATTTCTTTGGATATTTTGTATAAAAATATAAAATTTTATGTTAGGTTCTTATAGAAGAATAAAACAACACTATAAATATGCGTTTTATGACTATTTACAACACGCAAAGTAGATATTTAGTAAATAGACAAGTTGCTGCAACAAGGAAAAAAAAAGAAAATCATATGATTAATCCTATTATACAAATTGCTCTATAATTACAAACACCATGTAATAAATCCTTCAAGGACAGAGAGTATGTACACAAACCTGTTTAGTCCTTATTCTCCTTGCAACCTCCACAGCCGGTTGCTTCAGAATCTCGTCTTTTATCGGCGGTATCCTATTTCCTTGTGTGCCATAATATAATTTAAATAAAATAGCGGTGATCACATCGATTAATGTTCTCAATGCACTCAAAACATGCACTCTAAATGGAACAGGCCGGTATTGTACTTCGTTGGCATCCATTTTCACTTTTACTGGCGTGCAGTGTAGAAAATTACAGAAGAATAATAATATTAATGGCCGTGTGAACTGAATTACTTGATATTACGTATTTTATCGTATGAATCATAAAAATAACAACTCGCACGACCGCCCCGCGCTCTGTAGATAGACGACTTAAATCCAATTGTGAACTGAACTAACAATATGGAGCGCGAGTTTTTAAACGTCATCTGTCTCACTCTTTCCCGTTGACTTTTTTATGAAACGTCACGTCGTAAGGTGGACGCTATACACCCAAACACTGACACCTACACCAATTTTGCACATATCCGTGGAATTGTAATTTGTAACCACATTAACCTTTATTTGGAATAATAAAAATGGTTTTCCGGTGTACTTTTTTTAGGACGTATTTGTAGATTGATTTTTCTCCTTAAACCCCACTTATGTTTGTTGCTTCACAATAAATAGTTTACATGTCTATGTAAATAGACTCATTCATCTGAGAATCCATAATTATATTAATTAGAGTAATCGATGGAACTGAAATTTCATCTATATTGATTAGTAAGAAATTATATATTTCTTAGATATTGAAGTAAATTAATTTAATTTCAAGCAAAATATTAAAAACTTTCAACATTTTTAAAGGTCATGTTGTTTTATTGATAAGTATAATCAAGTCGACGTTATTTTATAAAAGTAATTACGTGTTTTCAAATTCAAAATGTCTGTATGTCTTATTATGTAAATAATATTCTTTATATAGTTTTAGTATAGAATATGAATTATATTATATTATACTAGCTCTTGTCTCCATTTTCCTTAAGATTGCATTTGTGAATAGACGAGTCTAAAAACCGCAAAATCGCCTTATCGCCTCGTTTTTGATATTTTAAATTTAAGAGAAATCTCTTATTGCTTCTCTATAAATTTCCCACAATATCCACCTGTCAAATTTAAGCTTAATACATCAATATTTTCGGCTATTCATTGTCTGCCAGTCATTTATGAAGTTGAGAAAAAGTTTGTTATATATTAATTTATAATTTTAATATCTGCAATTTTATTCTACTGCTACTATTCTCGTGTTTTTTAAATGATTAGAAAAATATGATATTTCGTTTTGTAGTTATATTTTAGCAATATTTAAATAATCTAAAAATATATATTTAGCATAATTTGAGAGCGCTACGAGAACGTAATTTATTCAGTTAAAACTTGATTGTTTTTGTCTAAAATGTTTTCTTCTTGTTTTTCATAAATAAATAGCATTTGTAGGATTTCAGAAATCTTATCTTACTTTTTAATTAACTTAAATATAAAATTGAGGCCATTCGTGGCGCAGGGGCGTATGACTGTAAACGCGACATATTGTGAGTTCGATTTCCACTTGAGGAATTGAAATTTAATATTTAAACTTTTTCTCTGGTATCGCAAGCAAAGTGCGGCGTTAAGTTCCGCCACTCAAAACGCAATGCCTCGCAATGTTCGGCCCCGGAAAATGGGGAACGGTGTGTCTTAACAATAGGTTTCGTCTCCCTACTTTGCTTTATAATTCAAAGTTTACCTTTTTATATCAAATTACCTTTCTGATTTTTTTTATTTTTACTTACTTCTAGATACTCTGTGATTTATTCCGTTTAACTTTTCTTTTCAGATCGATATGTCCGATAAGCTGCAAGACGAAGAGTCCTCGTCACGAAGTAATTCTCTTAAAATATCCTTACCGACTGTCCTCTGCACAGATACCACTGATAATCCCGTGCCCGATCCCAATGCTTTTGTGAACTCAGATTCAAAACTATCCTTGCCAGCTAGTTTTGGCACACCAACATCACCTTTAAGATTGTCATCACCTTTATCTTTACCCACGTCGCCTACACCGTTCACAAAGGCACCGCTTCAGACACGCTCTAACAAATCCTTAGATGAACCCTCCGAAAAAAAACAGTCAAGCACCATGAATAGACCTGTTGTAAACACAGCATCAGCTACTGGTAAGTCGTTTTAATTTTTTTTTTTTTAATTTTTTGTCTGTTATTGAAACATACCTGTCATCCCACTGACAACGTAAATATGAAAAAAAGAGCCAAGTTCAATATTAAGGAATATATCTTTTCTTGTCTCTGCCGATAGATGAGGTTTCAAGTCCTGTTTTCCGTACAAGATACCTTATAAAAACAATCGTAATTATCAAAGCTAAGAATATTTCAAGTTAATTAACTTATCTGTGAGAAGCAATTTTTATTTTACAACTTTGAGGTCTGGTGTTCTGTCGTTAAATTTGGCATAAAAGTAAAAAAATACCATCTTGTTACGGCTAATTTGAATATGTTATTTTATTTATGATATTGATATGTGAAAACATTTAAATAATACCAACTGGTTCGTATAAAATTCCAGTGGTCTGCTCTCCCGCTAGTTCTCTGAACTAAACTATTTGAAAACGTTATGTATTTGGCGACAGAACCTAACGTCACAACACTTTTAAAACATGAAAGAGAAACCATTTGAAACAAACGTTTATGTAAATAACCATATAAGCGTAGACCTCTCATCACTGACGTTAAATTATATTTTTTTTATCAATAATAAAATATTAAAAAACATTTCGATACTTTTCTCATCTGCGTCAAATTCGTTCCATCATCCACGTTCTAAATTGTCACGACTTCTGACCCTAATTTGAAGATGCGAAGGACGACTCGTAAAAAAACATGTTGATTAGTTGAGGATTTTTATAGCATATTGTTTCTGAGTTTTAGGTAGAAAATAATCATTACTTTAATAATTAATTAATTAATCATAGCTTTGCCTATCCTGCTGCGACCGGGATAAACGTCCAGTTAAAAAAAATAACGATAGTTACCTTAATTTGCAAACCAGCTAACTGCCTGAACTTTATAATAATCGTTGAAAAAGTGCGATTTTTCGCAGAACACTTATAAAAAAATGTTAGAAGATTGTTATCGAAAGACAATTATCTTTTTTTTTATAAGTGGCTTGAAAAAAATTACAAAATGTAAATTTGACATAGATAAAGTTGGTCTGGTAAATAAGATATCGATTATAGATACCTTAAAATAAATACTCAGTATTACTAGTACTACTATGTATTTCAGCAAATATTTTGTAAAATATCTATGAAATAAAAGATGGATACAATGAAAAACTGGACTGTCAAACTTTAGAAGACTTTTTCTAAATACCTTTACGTAACCACCTAAATATTTTTTACCAAATTAAATTAAAATAAAACAAATATTTCACGATTCTATATAAATTGAGCTAAGCTAAACGGCAAGTTCTGTTCAATTATAACTTTCAAAGTCAATCATTAAATATCAAGAAGCCAGGAAGGGAGAGAATGGGGGCAATTACAATTTTAACTAAAGACGCAAAGACGCAAATAGTATAATTAACAAAACTCCATTATCTCACTGTCTTAATGTGTCAATTTGCTACAAAATAATTCCGTTTAAACATTAAATTCTGGCATAAGCCGTATTTGAGAATAAAATCAGCAATTTGGTGCTTTTCCAAATAATGAGGATGATGAAAATGTATAACCCTGGTACCGCAGTCGAACGCAGAGCGCGGCCAGCGACGGTTGTCTCTGCCGATTTAGATTTGACGATGTTACCTCCAGTTTTCACTTACATTAGCTACGTAAATAGTCATAATTTAATAACACATTTCAATAAGGATTCAATTTCAGTAATATATAATAAAAAAGTTAAATGTGTGTGAATAATAAAATTAAATGGTTAAAAGTTAGTCGTTAAAAGCGATGCATTTTTCGCGAACTGAGGTATCTCGCTACGAATGGGATGTTAAAATTTGTATATAATGCCGTGCTGCGGATGCTGGTGGAATGGCAGACAGAGGCATCGACCGCCAGATCCTATCACAGGTTATCCTGCTTATATTATGTAAATCATCATCATCATTTGGTACCACCTTAAGATTGTCTATTTAAATCTGCTAACCAAATATTCTTTGGCTTTAATTAATTAATTGAATTTTGTTCTAATATTGTGTATTTTAATAATAACATTTTTTGTTAAAAGCCCGTCTGTATATTTTGTTTTCGCAAATTTATTACAAAAGTTTCGTTTTGTTTGACGCTTTCTTTGATAAGTTTAAACTCATAACACAGGTGAATTATTGTTGGTGTAATTTTTATTACACAGATAATAAATAAATAAATCAGCTTCAAGCTGTATCCCGAATACAGCAGGGTAGGCAGAGGTAACCTAGTGTTAAGACACTCCGTTTCCCAGTGGAGATTTTAACGCTGCGCTTTGCCTCAACCCCAGAGCGAAGAAATGAAAATATAAATTTAAATTAATATTTCCTTCCCTCGAGTAGAGATCGAACCCACGGCTAGTCGATTTTGCAGCACACTTTGTACCCCTGTGCTACGACTGGCCTCTGTAATGTAAAAGTTTTAAATTATATTTTCAGATAAACTCTATCTCTTACCTCTACTTACTCTTTGGGATAACCTACATTGAAAATAATATTTTTTTTTCGTAATACATGTTTAGCATTTATTAACTATCACTATCATAGAGCTAACAGCCTTCCTGCGGGTTCCCATACCTGGACGATACGATTATTTATTTACGTAATATTATTACCATAATATTCTTTAATGCTTAGAGAAATTCAGTTTGTTATTTTAGTGCAATTATCGATACATATTGTTATACAGAAAATAAATTGGAATTTAAACCTTTTGCTGTTGCTTTATAGCATTAGTTTGACACGGACTTCAAAATTATAAAATCTTTGTAAAATTATTTTTCACTTTTTTGTTCGTTGTTAGAAGTTTTTAGGTTTTTCTTTTAGTTAAAAATTAATTAATTATTTTATTGAGTCAACTAATATGTATATACTTTATATTATAATTATGTATATTTTAGAACCCATAGGTATAATATCGACAAGACCCGCGTCATGACATACGAAATTAGGTCTCGCCATAAACGGCACCTACCTTATTGAAAGTTATAATGAATGCCGCATCGATTGACTGACTCACATGCATTATACAGACAGACAGACAGTAGCAATTCTATTCTCGTGTATTTTATACGTATGTAGGTACTTAATTAAATAATATTTTAAAATTAACTTAACTAATATGTTTTGTTGTTTCTTTCCCAAATTAACTTTGCGAAGAGAATCGTTATCGTTATCTTCGAACTCTAGTTCAAGTAAGTTTTGTTAATTTATATTATGTAGAGTAATTTAACTAAGTTTAGTAGTGTATAACTAGATGGTTAAGCGACGGTTGGAATACTGCCAAATAGTTCAGTCATTCAAGAAAATCAACAAAAATATAATAAAATATAGTAAACGCGGTAAGAAAATATTATTTGTTATCCCTATTTTCGGGATGGAAGCTAATATTATTCGTTGGGCGTCCTCACATCTTATAAACAAAGAGTAGCTATTATTTATTATATGCTATTTGAAGAGAATGGGGGCAGAGAAATATTCATGTCATATCGTATTACCTTTAAAATGCAATATATATGAGATGAACATTACTCAGTCGCGTCTACCAATACAAGTATACAGTATAAATAATATACACCTTGGTAATGTTTTAAATATATAAGTATACTAGTGGGTCCGTGCGGGGCTACGCCCGCTTGAAATAGAAATATTAATAAAGAAGGTGAAAACCAAAGATTCAGTCAATTCAGTAAAACAATTGTATACAATAAGTTTTACGGCAATTAGCAAATTTGTCGAACTAAGTACTTTAAATTGACATAACTTTTTTATTTATGAACCGATTGTAATAAAATAAACCCTATATGTTTTCGGAAGCTTTCCAGAATCCAATAGTGAAAACCGCGTCTAAATCGGTTGAGCTGCTTCTGCGATTAGCGATAACAAACGCACAGATAAACAGACCAAAATTTTAAAAATCATTGTTTTGGGTTCTATTAGGTTAATAAAGGTTCCCAATAATATTTGTTTTTAAATATCTTCCAAGTACAGACACCGACCCTCTTACGATTTTATTATAAGTATAGATAATCTAGAAAAGAATAAACGAATAAGAAAATTTACAATTTACAAAACTCAAAAGCATTTTTAATGCTATGAGTATTTTTACTGGGATAAAGCGCTAGTAAATAACAAGCGTCTTATGCAAATTGGAAATATTATTCGTTATGAACGGTGAAAAAATATCATTTTATTTAATTTTACTATATTTAGTTTCGGAATTCTTACATTTTGCTATTGTTGTTGAATTAATGTACCTCTTACAAAACGCCTTTTTATCACCTATTCTAAGACTTTCCCTTCCTTTAGTTAATAGATTGCTATTAACTAAAGGAAGGGAAAGTAGGTAAATAGTCCTTAGTGGATATTACTAACAGACCGCTGGCCAGTGTTTTCCAGAAGTCTGTATATAAAAAGTAAATTAGTACGCGTAGACAATCCCTCTGAGAAAACAATTTTGCGGACTTTAATTACGCCATCTGCATTAGTCTAACCAGACCAAAAAATAAAGAAGCTTTCCCTAGGAAGACATTTTCTGTTTAAAGAAAAGTTTTCTAAAAGTTAAGTTTATATATTACTTTAGTTAACCGATGTTAAAATAAGATAACTTGATTTGTTTTATTCATTCTTGTATATATATTTTTTAATACAATTTTTAATTGTGTAAGATCACTAATACTGAAAAGGTCGCCATTGCATACTACTTAGAATAAAAAATAAATCTGCTTCACGCTCCTAATGATAAGACACTTCTAGTGCTAAGACTCACTTTCGAGGCATGCGTGTTTAGTAGCGGAACTCAACACCGAGCTTTTGCTTACGTGTCAGAGTGAAGAAATGAAGATATTATAAAATAATAATTAATTCTCTCGAGTGGGGATCGAACCCACAACCGTCACCTTACAATCACACACATGTGCCCCTGCGCGACAATGGCAAATTACTTTTAATTATTTTATTCTTTTTGAATAAAAAAAAATCATTAAATAAAAATTAATTTAAATAATACATTTAAAAATATAAAAACATACATTTATATAATTATTACGTTTTAAAAGAAATACCAGATACTATACCAACTTCCACGCTTTCGGAAAAGCCTCCGTCACCGTTAATTTTCAACACAGTCACCGCTCCAGTTCATTTTTCATTTATTTAAGCGGCTTCCGTTTACCTTTCTCGTTTTTTTTAGATGAAAATAACTAATTTATGAATTTTCAAACAACATCGTTACTTTACAAAAATTGAATTGCGGGGTTCTTGTTAAAACAATAACAATTTTGAATATATAAGCTATATTCGAGCTGACGATTGGAAATTTGAATTTGTCTTTTATTAAATAACATGAAATTTCGATGACAATGTTAACTTAGAGTAGTGTCTTATATTACTTACTTACCCCAGTTGAATAGTCAACCAACCCCGAGCATGGGGTAAGTTGACCAGTTTTTCCTTTTCTACAAGAACTGGCCTGTACTCTATATCATAATGAATAACGTGCTTTTTGCCACATTTTTCCATAGTTTAATAGCAAATCTATAATTTAAATCTATTTTTAAACTAATATACTCGACAGAAACAAAAATAGAAGCCTTTAAGCTGAAAATTGGTCAACTAACCCCGGTCTCCCCTACTCATGAAGTAAAAATGTCGATGTACAAAAGATTTAAATTCTTTATACATTTGGAATGAGAAACAAATTGCAACCGACGTAAAATAAACAGAAACTGAATCAATCAATCCCTTCAATTAACTGAACACCTTTGTCAAAATATGAACAATGTTAAATTAATTTACAAAGTTATTTCCTTAGTTAATTACCAACGACGAGCTCGCACTCCTATATGTCACGTAGGACGTGCCGATTAACAATACGTTTCCAGGCCGACACGTGTTTGTATAGAATCCTCCTTCTCCTCCTCCATCACCCTCGCTCTACCAGTTCGATGATATCAATTTTCAATTTATTAAAGACATTCATAAATGCTATTTACTCAAAAATGGAAAATCTTACAAGACCTTAAAATACTGTACGTCTAATATAGGTGATTAAGGGTCTGTTCCACCAATGCCTGATAAAGTCCCGGAAAGCCTTATCTGCCCCAGTAAATATAGGCTTAGGATTATTATACAAAATGTAAATATTAGATTTATCTTTTGCAAATAATAGCGTTGTCCATTGTTCATTTTTTTAACTAACTTGCATAAAATAAGGTAAAATGTTTAAGTTTTTTTTAATTTATTGGTATCTTACTCTTTAAATAATTGCTCTTACTTGTATACCAATATATACTTTATGTTGTCAAATAAATCAATAGTTTCTTTAGGTTTGCAATGTGGGTCAAAGGGAAGTATTTGTATATTCTTTTAAGAAGACAACTAAATAATAATAGAAACAAACAGAATAATAGAAAGAATGGAAACTAATCGACTGTGAAGCCAATCCTTCTTTTTTATGTTTTATAATTTTCCTCGTAAGTTTTTGTTCGAAACAACAAAGGAAAAGTAATCATTATATTTCTAAAGTTTATGAAGACATATCTATTTGGATTCATTTCTTTAATTTTGTACTTAGAGATTTTTTACATAATAATTTAGCGATATATCGGCGTAATTGTAAGGCCCCGTTTTCCCCCCATTTCTGGAGGCATTGCGTGATGAGCAATAAAATATGAGAATATTAAATATTTTATTTGCTCTAGTGGGGATCGAACCCACAACCTGCCGCGCTTACTGTCACACCCTTGTGTCTCTACGCCACGACTGGCCTCCATATATTTGTTATTGTACCTACATAAGTTTAATAAACTAAATTTTATTAAATTATATAAAAATAAATCTATATATATAAAATCGAAAGGTCACTCACTCGTTACGAAATCTCAGAAACTACATGTGCTAGGAATCTCAAATTTTGCATGGACGTCACTTATAGAACGAGGGTCTCATGGAGACAGAAATTAATAATAACGTAGTTCACGCAGGCGAAGCCGCGGGCGGACGCTAGTATTCTATATAGGAACTGAAAGATATTATGCTGTTAATTGAAAGTACCACGTGATAATTAAACGGAGCTTTAAGTGCTATCTTGCAATATATAGTCTGTATACATTATTAATCTAGCAGGACCTGCCTCATATGAAGGCTGAAATTGCCCGTTGATAATGTTGCCACTGTGTGGCATAAACGGTGTGTATATAAAAAATGTATATCTAAAAAATATATATTTTCATAGACATTTGTTTTTTTTTTTGAAATTTTTTTTTTGTATTTTAGACGGCAGGGTGAAATTTGTCTCTTCTTTTTTGTCTTTCTGCCTCTTTATTTTTAATCATTAGGGGAAGGTGGGGCGTGATGAACAAGGTACTAAGTTTCTATCACATCGTAGAAGCTTCTGTTATTAGTATTTATTATACTTAATTTGATATATGTGTACTACAATTCAAATGTTGAAATATATAAGCAAGTAAGTCACAGGAAACGTATAACATGACGACATGACGCAAGGAGTTTCCTACACATGGAAATGAATATATAACATTTTTCATTTCCTCGTTCTGGTACTGATGCAAAGCGTGGCGTTAAATTACGTCATTCAACACACAATGCCTCCAGAATTTGGCGGAAAGCGAAGTACGGAGTGCCTTAGGTTCCCAGGTTCCCTCTGCTTACCTTTGCTATATTGTACGGGATGCAGATTAAAGCTAAAAAATACCTACTTAGACCCTAAAAAAATATGAATGTTTTCAATTCTCAAGATGGACTTAATAGGGTTGTGAGAGTAGGGCTTCAATTTTCCTCGTCAACGATTTAGTTTGCGAACGACATAACTTTGGTGGCTGTAACAAGTTAATTGACATCGTTAACTGCAAAATGTCTTATATAACTTATCTGTATACATAAATAGTGTTAATTATTTAAAAATCCACAACTATTAGATATATTTAATTACTAGGAAAGGTTTATTAATTAATTAATTTAATGTTTTAGTTTAATTAAAATAAGTAAGTATTTTCGTTTATTAAGTTGTAATATTAGAATATGGTGGTTTTTTTGTTTTTTTTTTTAGATTTTATTCACTTTTCCATTTTAAATTTAAGTAATGCAGATTTTTTTAGTTTGTTGAATTTTACATTTTTACTTCGATAATTAAGTCCTGGATTACTTATAAAAAGAATTTGAATAATAATAATAATTTGCTTTGCCCTGATAATGAGGCAAAGCGTGGCGTAGAGTTCCGCCACTCAACCCGTAATGCTTCCAAAATTTGACTGAAACACTAAGTTCCCAGATTCCCTCCATCTACCCTACTATGTGCGAGATACAGCAAGCATCTATTATGGCTAAGTTCATAATAAAATGTTTTTTCTATTATACCTACTTCCTCTTTTCTGTTAATATTTTACTTTGTGCTTACAAAAAAGAACTATTCTTGTATTTTTGAAAGCTTTACAACAGTCTGAGTTGACAAAGAGATAATGAATACACAACTAGGTACGCGTTATATTATGTATATAGTAAAACTTAGACTTTATATGTCCAACCTAACATATTAGGCCGTAGGAGGCCGTCGTGGCGCAGCGGAACAAGGGTATGACTGTAACGCGACGGTTGTGGGTTCGATCCCCACTCGAGGAAGTGAAATATTTATTTAAATTTATATTTCCATCTTCTTCGCTCTAGTGTCGAGGCAAAGCGCGGCGTTGAGTTCTGCCACTTAACACGCAATGCCTAGTCTTACCCTGCTGTGTGCGGGATACAGCGTGAAGCTGACCTAACATATAATCACATGCAATATACATCTTCGATATGAGCATGCAATTTAAACTATTACATTCCTTTATAACTTAATCAGTTTCACGCTGTTGAATTCAAATAAACTATAAAAATACTAGTTGTCTAGACAACATTATCTCTATCTACTTATAAATCTAAAGATATATCTCGGGATTTAAGTAAATATTCCTAATGTTTTAAGTGAAATAAACATATTCATAAACCAGGCTACGGTAAAACTAATTCTATTTTTTATTATATACAGTAAGTAAATAGGCTTCCTTTTTTTACCAAAGAATATTTTATGTATGTATGGCTCATAACGATAAAATTATACGGTGGCCTAGATACGACACTTTTACAGGTTATATTATAGGGAATGTCGGAGCTACTTTAGTTTTACCAATGAAATAACACAATACATATATTTGTATGTTATTTATTCCTTTATTCTCATTCAAGAGCATAAAATCATCATTTAAGAAAACTTTTCTGAAAATTAATTTTCTATGAAAAAACTAATATAAACTTTTATCTATTACACTACATTTATATATGTCTTTTTAATTAGAAAACTAAAAGACAACTTGAAGCTTACTTAGTTTTAACGGCGTTTTGCGAACTTTACTCGTATTGTCGGTAGCTCTTATATACATATTAGTTCTTACGTCTGCTATTGTTTAGTTATTTAATTAATATGCATATTTACAGATATCTTAGATTTAAAATCTTATATATGTATGTTTTGTGGCTGAAATATCCAAAAGTGAGGTTATTTTCATATTTTTCTTATATTAAGTAACAGCTTAGCATATATAACGATTTAAAGTTGTTCTACGCGGGAATAATAGCAGTGACAGATAGCTAAAACAGATATCGAGTTCAAACTCTCACGATTTTAACTCCTTCGAAGAAATAATAAGATGGAGAAATTTACCATCTTATTGTCCTAATAACAATACAGCCTAAAAACTGCATAAAAAGCTATTGATCTATCCATTAAAAAAACTATTTCAATAGTGCAGTTTCAGAAAATACTTTTGATAAAATTCTGAACTTGTTTTTTATTTTTCGTTTTGCATTTAGGGAGTTCGGGAGCATTTTTTTATTACGTTTACTTCATTGAATGTACCGTGAAAGTCCCGAATGAATGTGTAAAATCAGACTGCAACATATTTTTAAAATCTGTTATAAGAATATGCTTAAAATATTATTCTTTTTGATATAATTGTGACAGAAAACAACATTTTCTTCATATATATAATTATAATTAGCATTAGCACAAGAAAAAATTGTAATTGAGGCTGCCGTGGCTGGCGTGTGCCGTGGTTATTGGTTCGATGCTCACTCGAGGGAATGAATTATTATTTATTAATATTTTCATTTCTTCGATCTGGCACCAAGGTAAAACCCGGCGTTGAGTTTCGCTACTCAACACGCAATGCCTCGAAAAAATCGGCACAAAGTGGGGAATGGAGCGTCTTAACACTAGGTTCCCAGGTTCCTCCGCGTACCCTGATTTGTGCGAGATACAACCCGGAGCAATAAAAATAAAAAGCAAGTAAAAAGCCACGTTACATCGGCGATCCTCATGAAAGTTTTAGCCATTTTACTTAAGGGATAAGTCCCGGAAAGCTTAAAAGTTTTTCAGTTTGAAAGCTCGTTTTATCCCTAAGAAATTAATTTTACATAAAATATTTCTAAAGCTGGACTTGACGTTTACCCATAACTAAAAGAAACTTTGAACTAAATATTAGATAATTTTCAAAGTAATTGTAGGATTAGGAACAGAGCTTTCATATAAATAGGCGTAGTTGGATATATATCTTTAAATTTTTTACCTCAATTTTTTTTTGTTTTTGACTTTTTGTTTGAAAAATTTTAGAAATACATATTTTAAAATAGTCATTATTTCTTTAGCCTCAAAATAATATATTTTTGGATACGCCACCACCACCACCGAATGGCATGAAGATTCCTTTTTGAGGCATTAAGTCTTTATTCTAAATTGTATTATAAGCCTTGTAATATTAATTATTAATTTTATATTTGAGGCCAGTCTGTAAAGTGTGACTGTAAATGCAATTGGTTGTGGGTTCGATCTCCATCCGAGGGAATAAAACATGTATTTAAATGTTTATTTTAATTTCTTCGCTCTGGTGTCGAAGTAAAGCGCGGCGTTGAGTTGCGCCACTTTACACGCAGTGCCTTTTGAATTCAGTGTAATGTGGAGAGCGGAATGTCTTAAGACCAGGTTCCCTCCGCCTATACTGCTGTGTGCGGGATAGAACGTGAAGCTGATTTGATTTTTATTAACAAAAGTCAGTTACGAAGCCAATAAAATCTGAACGAAGCCAGAATTCGTAAATATAAAGATTAGATTACCATGTAAAAAAATGGAGTTTCCAAATGAAAATGCGATTAAGGGATTTAAAAAGACGCTCTGAGACCTTTGTAGAAGTGAAAGGACGGATGAAGCTTTACTTAGAAATCCTGGCCGACATTTGTAACAGGATGTCGATTCTATTGAGTTATCGAATAAAGGATCTAATAAGACAGGGTCAGCTGAAGAAAATACTGAAGAAAGGAACAGATATAAAGAAAGTTGCTAAAGTTTATAAGTAATCGAAGAATCGGACCCTTTAGAAAGTTATTTGATTTGAAAATCTTTTTATTCTGTATATACAAGAATATACTATATACAAGAATTGAATTATGTTATTTTTTCTTTTTAAAGAAACAATAGGAGATTTTAACATCTTACCTAATTCATAATACAAAGCCTTTTCCAAGTGAATACTCCTGTAAAAGATTTGGCTTGGTAAATCTCGTTAATCTTTTTGTGGTAACTAGGTAAATGAGGAATTCTGGTTAATATTTATAAAATTAATATTTTGTTAGTGTTGAAAATCAATAGTTATATTTAGTTAAGTGCTCGAAAGCTACTCTCGATATTAAAACGATGTTTACTTCTGAATAAACTTATGACTAGCGACTCATTTGCGACTTATGAATATAATTATTAATTTACTAATTTATATTACTTTTGTTTTCTAATAACAATATCCTTTTAAAAACAATATAATAACCTATATTCATCTTAAAGTAAAGTTTCAGTCATTTCAATAATAGTGATTTATTTTCTGAGATTAGCGTAAACAAACGCACAGACAAACACATTTTCCTAAATTAATTATTAGAAATATAGTAAATATGCTTGACGTATTAAAGATTTTATGCGTAAAAAGCCTCGTAAAAATATTATGCGGAACAAAATAGCCTTAGCCTTGATAAAGCCGTAACGTAAGACGTTTATAGTCTACGATAATTTCGTTTTTATTAGGCAGATATAGTAGTGTTTATTCACTAAAGAGTAGTAAGTCTACCGTGAAGGTAGAGTCGCAAAAATATTATTAGCATGGCTTCTTCATCTTATGTTTGCCTTTGTTTGAATAAAATTAAGGTAAGTTTGAATTTGAATTAACGATTGAAATACAAACTTTGCTTAGTAAACTACTATTGACTAATGTGCCACTCGAGGAAGTGAAATATTTACGTTTATATTTCCATTTCTTCGCTCTGATCTCGAGGCAAAGCGCGGCGTTGAGGTCTGCCACTCAAAACGCAAAGCCTCCAGAATTCGGCAGAAAGTGGGGAGCGCAGTGTCTTAACACTAGGTTCCCTCTGCCTACCCTGCTATGCGCGGTATACAGCGTAGCGTATTTTATTAGCAATTTATGCAATGTCGAAGCTAATTTCAAACGTAATTTACGTAGTTTCTTACAGTTTTAATTAATACTTTTCATTTTCAAAAAAATATATTTTTCCAAGTATTAAAAAATGGACAGGTACACGAGTTCTCCTTTATAAATAAATATTGTATCCAATCCAATGAAACTGTCTCGCTATGAAGTTGTTACGTACACTATTGATCTCTCAACGGACGATTGTAGCGCATTCAGCATTCAATACCTATAGGTATTTATGTATACAATACAATAGGCAATACATTATGACGTTTTAGTATAGATTAAAATTATTTTATACCCTTCCATTCTAATATGTGCGTATAGTGGGTTCAAATGTATTTGTTTTACAAAAATACATTTAAAAATATAAAAATATAAAAAAAAACCACTCTTCCGAGGGCGGGACAAGGGTCCAAGCCATCGGTGGCTAGGGCTCCAGAGAGAGGAACACTGCCTTCTGTATCCAGTTCTTGGTCCAACAGCTAAGCGATAGCTTCTATTATTTTTTAATATATTGATTTTAATAATGTAAGTTTAAATATTACATTAGTAGTTCAATAGCTACTGACAAAATACAAACACTAAATGTTAACGGAAGCTTTCTTAAGTTCAGTAGGGGAAACAGCATTGCTTCATGCTGTAAAGCAAAGGGGAAACCTAGTGTTAAGGCACACCGTTCCTGAATTTCTTGTTAATTTCTTGTTTTTCGTGCTTAGTCGCGGAACCCAACGCCGGGCATGTGCCTTGGTGCCAGAACGAATTTGTTTTATTAATAAATAATAATTCATTATCTCGAGACGGTTACAGTCACTCGAATCATGCGAATCATCAAATGAACCGATTTCGATAATGTTTTTTTTTATTGGAAGTCGCTTTTTTTGGTTGAAAGTGATTAATTAATGTATCGATATATTTCCAGTATAGCAAAGTATAACATAAAAACATGTTGTCACGCCAGTTCCTAACACCATTTTTCATACAACACGTCTGAATGTTTTTCCAATGTAAATATTTAATATTAAAATATTCGAGCCACCCTGTTTCTTCCAAGCAAAATCAATTGTATTACATTAGCATTTAATACATGTTTTATTCATATTTCCAAAGGTTGATGCCACGCAAAACCAACATTGTTAGTAATATTTTTCGTCACCTCTTTAGGTATATTGCTTATTTAGAAAAAGGCTTGCGATCTATTTTCAGCTGGGAAAATCGTTTGTTTGAATATGCAGGAATATTTTCTAGTTATAAATATTATAAGATATATGTATATATTAGATATTATAACTTAACGCTAGTCGTGTTGCAGGGTAACAAGCGTGTGATTATCAACGCGATACATTGTGGATTCGATTCCCGCTCGAGAAAATGATATGTTTAATATTTTTATTTCTTCGCTCTGGTGTCGAGGCAAAGCGCGGCGTTCAGGTAGATAGGTATGTCACTCAATTCAGAAATCGGCGGAAAGTGGCAAACGAGGCTCTCCGCCTAACCCGTACATGCGGGATACAGCGTGAAGCTGAAAAAAACTTTTAACAAAACAAAATTATGGATTCATTTAAAAAAGAAAACATTTTTTCGTTACCAGGTTTAAAATACTTTCGTTAGTAGGCAGGTAAAATTTAATATATTAATCATCGGGGAAAATTTTGCAAATCCCTTTACAGTCGAAAACGATGTTGAAATGAGTTTTCCCAGCTAAGTCTCGTTAATCCTGTTCGGTAACTAGGTAGCCCCAACTTGAAGCTTTACCTTATTTATTTATTTACTTTAACATTTCTGTCTATATATAGACACAATAAACTACAAAGAGGGAAGGAAAATGTAAATAAAAAAAACTATACCATGTGATGAAAATTATGCTGATTTTAATAGAAAACCAGACAAATGGGCCCACCAAGGGCCATCATTACAAACCTGAAATTCCTTACCAATTTCAGGATTGTAGTTCAACGGGAAAACTTTTATTAAAGTTGGTTTTGGTAACATGGCGAATTTGAATCCTTACCTATATTTTCAGTTTTCTTATATAAGTTTTTTTATTTCATCGACAGGTTGAAAGAGATTGAATCCACAATCACATTTACAATCTACCGCCGTCCCACTGCGCCACAAAAGCCCGAAAAACATAATAGATTTTTGTAATTGTAATTTAGGAAAGGAACTTGAGTGGACTTTATATGATGTTTTTATTCTTCTAGACTACACAAACATCGAAGAACAAATCCACTCGTCCCAACTTCACCAGCCCCAAGTCCCGATAAATTTCATTTCATTACGTCATTTCATCTACATTCATAAATATATTTATCAATGAAATATATTCAAGGCCCGAATATGGATTGCTCTATAGAAGGGGTATATTTTTAGCTCGAAATATCGTATTTTATTGGGTAAACAGAATGAAGTGTTTGTACGTTTCTCCCTAAGCTTATTCTATTGACTTAACCTTCATAAATATATACATTATAGATTAACAACGTTTATTTGAAAAGGCTGCAAAAATTATAATTTAAAGCTTTTTATAATTTAAAGAAACACCATCGTTGCTCAGTGGTTGTGTTAAGAAAATACTTGAAAGTAAGTTTAATACATATAAATGGCTTCGTTGGACTAAGACTATGCCAATAAATTTGATACTCAAATCATTACTCAGAAAAAGTTATCAGAGTTTTTTATTTATATTGTCTTATCGGAGTTTTTTATATATAAAGCTATCAGAGTTTTTTATATATTCAGTTATCAGAGTTTTTTATTAATTATTATTATTATTAAAAACTTTTAATATATAAATAATTGTTTTTTTTACAAATTATTGCTATAATCACTCAATATTTCTTGATTTCATCCTCTTCCTTTAGAGGTATCCAATGTGAATTTCCTGTAATTTTATACATATTTAGATGGCAATATATAATGGATATTTTTTTCCAATTGACATAATAAAAAATTGATGTAATATAAAGCTCACATAATAAATTATTATACTTTACTTGGTCTGGTTATTTAACATTATATGTATTTGCTACGAGCCTGCCTCCGTCAGTGACCGCAAATCACTTAACGTTCGGTTTATAATGGGATCCTGTTGTGATGCATTTGTATTATTCAATTATCAAGTAATATATAGATACCTTCTAAATAAGGCCTGAGACCATCGCAACGGTGTGACTGTAACGCGACGGTTGTGGGTTCGATCCCCACTCGAGGGGATGAAATATTTATTTACGTCTATATTTCCATTTCTTCGCTCTAGTGTCGAGGTCATCGTAGCGTCGAGTTCTGCCATTCAACACACAATGCCTTCAGAATTCGATAGAAAGTGGTGAACGGAGTGTCTTAACAATAGGTTCCCTCTGCCTACACTGCTGTGTGCGGGATACACCGTGAAGCTGTAAAAAGAGAATGATAGTTAAAATTTGTTATAGGAAACAAATACTTTTAGAATAAGCAACAACACGTGCATTATGTTATAATTGAATGGAAATAAAAATGTGAAAGAAAATGGTAGTTTTCAATGGTATTTCAGTACATATTAGTTCATGTAAAAAGCTATATCAGTTTATTTAGCATATTAGTTCATATAAAGTTATTTAAGCTGACCACGAAATCTTGCTCTATTAATTTTACACTAGCTCAGTTGCGGTCATTATATATTCGGCCCTCGGGATGTGGGGGCAGAAACTGTGTGATTCAATTTGGGATATGGACCTTAGCTACTAAATATTATTCCAAATATATATTTATATCTATTTTCTAAATATATTGTTTATGTTGTTTTATATAGGTATATGCTAGTTAACGCCCGCAACTTCGTTTTGCGTTTACTTTAATATTGAATTGACGATATCCGATATAATTAAAAAAAACCAAAACCGAATTCATATTCGTATCCATAGTAGTTCCGAAGATAAGTGAGAGTAAAAACAGACAGACAGACAGACAGACAGTAGTAATCCATACCTATATTATAAATTCAAAAGTAACTCTGTCTGTCTGTCTGTCTGTCTTTTACGCAATCAGGGCCACACCGCTAATTTAATTGTGATAAAATACTCATATAGAGATACTTGAGTATCTCGGGATGAACATAGAATACTTTTTTCCTCATATTTGTAATATTTTCGATATATACCAATATATTAAAATACTTATTAATTTAACATGCAATTAATTCCGCCATGTTAATAACAAGCGTCGTTGCTAAGCAACGATTTGCAAAGTTTGTTGTTAGAAAACGTCACCCAAAATGAGCTCGCTTAACGCATCTCTCTATTGAAAACTGAAAATAATTTCATAAATATATTTAATAAATATTCGTATAGTTCAAGCGGGCGTAGCCGCGTTCAGGTCCACTAGTTTTAATATAGAATAGATTGTAATAACAGATCTACTAAAGTTGTGTCTTCTAATTACAGTTTGAAACTGAAATATTATTACTTCCAAACTTTTTATATGTCCAAGTTTGTTGGTCATTAATGATATTAAATAACTTTCTCCAAGCAACTCTTTATCATCATATTTCAAAGAGGTCTCAGTTTTATGTAATTAATTACTTCTTTTATTATCAAAAAAATATCAGCCTGTATTCTTCTTTTTTAGTAAATATTAAGAATTAGTAATGTTTTTAATATTTACTTACTTTAATTATTTATGAACATTTATAATATAAAAACCACTGGTAATCATTAGCAAGAACATATTTATAATTTTTATTACTCAAAAGTTTAACTCATTTTTTGTATAAAGTACACCTTAGTAATTTTTATAATAGAGAGATAATTATCTTTTTAATATTACAAATGTGATAGTTTGTGAGGGTGGATGTTCGTTCCACTTTCACACAAAAACTACTGAACGAATTTAGATGAAACAATGATATATTTACAGTGATATATTTAATTAACATTTTTTTTTTCTAAAATGTATCTAGGTATAAAGTTAGATATAACCTTTCATCTTTCAGTGAAAAGTAGTTCCGCTGTTTTAGAGATTAGCGCGGACAAATGGAAAGACAGACAGACAGAAATCAGAGACAGACACTTAATTTTTATTTATATGTATATAGAAAATTATTGTTAAGCCTCCGTGCCATACATAAGCCATGACAGTTTAATACTTTTTTTGGGAAACATACAAAAATTTTACCGTAGCAGGGTCTCAATCCGCACCTCTTGGAAACCGTCCCACCATTTTGACCACTAAGTGTTATATACTACTATTCTAAAAATAATTCCAAGCAATTATCTAAATTGCTTGGAACTACAAGACAGAATGCCATTCATTAAATATTTTTAACATTTTAAAGTGTTATTCCACACTTAAGAAAGAAAAATACTTTGTATCTTGCCTAAGTTTAATAACACTTTAAAAATGATGAAAATATCTTGACAGTTTACTGTTTACAGCAAAATGGTTCAGAATTTCACGTTCCGGAAGTTACACGACGATATAGCCCAATTCTAATATCACCGTTCAATATGATGAGATGCTCCATTTACTAGAGAGCTTTCATCTTACACCTATTTCTATTTGAAATATCTATTTACCTTTTTGATAAGTTATTATCAATTTATTGAGATTCATGTCCAAATTTCTTCGAAAAATAACGCACATTTTGAATGAAGTCAAAGTTTTTAGTAAGCCAATTAAGCTATACATTCTTATAGAGTGAAGCTTTCAGCTGAAAACGAAATGGAACCTTTGGCTTTGATCTCAATTTCGACCGAAATAGAAACTTTTTAATATACCTATAAGATGACTAAAGACAAATTTAAATATTACATTTGGACAATAAAATGCTGATGTAAATTTGCGAATAACACTTTAAAATATAAAAAAAACCTCAAAGCCAATTTTCTTGTCGCGCATTTCCTGATCATGTCACACCAGTAGTCAAAGTTTCTTGTTTTTTTTATTCATATACGAGTATTTCTTGTACGAATTCTCAATTATAAAAATAAGATATGTAAAAAATTTACTACTAAATTTAGATAAAATGAGTAACTCCTTTTTTATTGTAGAGTTGATATAACTAATTTACTATTCTGCCACTGCCGCTTGGTTTCGTTTTTATATAGACAATAGACTACGCTCACATAAATTGCTAAAGCTTTTAAGGAAAATGTTAACACAATGATCGATGATATTTCTCTAGGGAAAAATAAGTAATAAGGTTCATTTTTAGGACTTTATGATTATATTAAATATAAATAAGAATTTATGACAAATTTCATGAAATTTCTTCAAAGGTAAGAAATTTTTGACTGTAAACAAGATAATCGGTATGGATTTGGTAAATAACGCAATTGGGTAGTAGCAGATTTTTCATGTATTTGCTTTGTGATCTTGGATTATTGCACCTTCCATCTTTCTTCCCTTCCTTCCCTTTCGATACTAAATCTTTATTTAGTGTTAACAAAAAACTTCGTCAAGTGTTCTGTTTTCAGAAGCCATTCGTGGCGCAGGTGCATGTGACTCAAAAGGCCACAAGTTGTGGGTTCGATCCCCACTAGAAGAAATGGAAATATTTAAGGTTTTCATTTCTTCGCTCTGGTGTCGAAGCAAAGCGCGACATTGAGTTCAGCCACTTAATATGTTATGCTTCCATAATTCGACGGAGACGGAGTTTCTTGACACTAGTGTCTCTCTGCTTACCCTGCTGGGTGCGAGATACAGCGTGAAATTAAAAAAATATATCTGTTAAGTTAACTTTAGTTCTACATGGAAATATAGGCAGTAGGTGTATTCACATCGCGTTCACATGTCAGGTACACTGAAAAAACATGTTGCCTATTCATATTCAGTGCTTTAGAAATTTGAGTGCTTGCAGTTGGTTTTTGTTTATTTGTTGCCCAATCTTTTGTGCAACCTGAAATATATGCGTTATAATTAGCATATAATCTTGAGCGGGAACCTTACCCCTTTACCCCAACGTTTATTAGCTTCACGCTGTATCCCGCATACAGTAGGGTAGGTAGAGGGAACCTAGTGTTAAGAAACTCCGTTCACCACTTTCCGGTGATTTTTTGGAGGTATTGTGTGTTGAGTGGCGGAGGTCAACGCCGGGAGGACTTTCACCTTGGTGCCAGAACAAGGAGATGAAAATATTAATAAATAATTATTCCCTCGTATGGGGATTGAACCTACATCCGTCGCGTTATAGTAGATTATTTTATTAAAAAAATTTCGAATATAGCAGGATTTTTAATAGCAACTTAAATTCTCAGATATTAAAGCAATTAAACAAGACAAGTTACTGCAGTAAAATTTTTATGAGGTTTTTAAAACTTTTATTGTTACTTACTCTGTAAGTAAAATTGGTAGTAAGTTGTAAAATTGGAAGTTCTTACATAATAAAATTAATCCATTTCCTTAAATTAATTATTGCCTCATTATATTTTAATTTATTGTGTTATTTATTTGTATTTAATTTATAATTTATGCACTACCAATAGGTATATCCTGTACTGAGAACATTAATATTGATTAAGGCTTTTGCATACCACCTTTGCAAAAAATCTTTAATGGTTTATTTTAATCGTTTTTTTCTATATTGGTATTCTTATTTCTCTTGTAAAATGTTTAAGTATACAAAAAAGAATTTTATCTATCTATCTATCTACGTATAGTAACGTAATACAATATAACAAAATACCGACTATAAAACGGTTTATTTCCAATACAATTAACATTAAGATGCCAGTTTAGATTAGAGCGCCTTGCCACAGGGATTGATTGTTAAAACATAGTTTTTCAACTTTAATCTTTTATACATATACATAGCATGGTAGTGAGAGGGAATTGGTAATCTGGTAACATAGTGTTAAAATACTCCGTTCCCATTAAGGCACTTCCGTTGTCCACTTTTCACCGAATTCTGGAGGTTTTGTTAAGTTGAGGTACTCAAAGCCGCGCTTTGCCTTAACGACAGAGCGAAGAAATGAAAGTATTAAATACTACATTTCCTTGAGTGGCAATCGAACCCATAACCCGTCGATATGCAGTGAAATATGTGACACCTGCGAGACGACTGGCCCCAGGATTTTTTTGATAAATATAGTATAGCAATTTGCATGATATTTATATTACATATCATATAAATTATTTTACTATTTTTGATTTATTATTTGTACATAAATACGTAAAACATATGTAATTTATATGTATACGCATGCCGATTTCTTTACTAACGTCAATCGTTTTATTTTCAAACAAAAAAAGAATAACATAAAACGCCACGAAAGCCTAATAAAGGAACCCTTACCTTTTATAGTAACAGCTATCTACTAGCGATAAAACCTTTCTCCTTCTTTATTACGTAAACAGAATATTCGTACTTTGTGGTTCAGTGGATTTTCTTGCGGGTCGTTAGAAGAAGGCATAAACTTAGATTTTGTTTTTTATTTTATAGTTCACATGTGTGGCTCGTTTTTCAGTAATATAGGTTTTTTTACAGTAGGGTAGGGCAAAGGAAACCTGAAAACATAGTGTTAAGATAATCTGTTCCCATTACAACACTTCCGTTCCCCAATTTCTGTCGAATTCTGAAGGCATTGCGTATTGAATGGTGGTATTAAACGCCGCGTTAAGCCTCGACACCAGAACGTAGAGAAGAAACTATTGAATATTTCATTCCCTCGAGTGGGGATCAAACCTACAACCAACCAATGGAATATTTCATTAATTAATAAATATCATCCAAGAACCCTCACATATTTACGTTATCTTTTTATTAGTAAAATATTTTATTATTTTTATTTAACACAATCCACTCATAATTACGATGAATGGAGAAGTGCCTCTATAGCCTCTTTATTCGGCAAAAATAGCATACTTACTATTTTTTTAATTAACAAACTGAATATTTCTTGATGGATTTTTTTTTCAGCTTCACGCTGTATCCCGCATATAGCAGACAGAGGGAATCTAATTTCCATTCGAGGGCTAAGCCCTAGTTTACTATAGAAAACTATATAAGATATACGTTATGGAAATTGTAAGCAAGGCTTAATGTATAGACTGGATGAAACGTGACAGAAATTTGAATTTGCAAAGATTATTTTTCAATTATTTCAAAAACATTTTTTATATATAGAAGTATGAATATTTTTATACTCTTTTTGTACTTTTCAAAAGCTGAAGCTAAGAAAATTTAATTAGTTTTTAAATAGTTTTTAGTTAGTTATTCTTTTTATATAATAGCTGTAGACATTAAAAGTGAAATACTTGTACTGCACCTAGGAGAGCTCTACATGAAAGTTTATCAAAAACGACAAAAATCTTTCTATCGTATAGCATTTCCGTACGTAGAGGGAACCTAGTTCATACTTCGTTCCCCACTTTCAGCCCAATTTCGATACAATTTTGTGTGAAGTTAGTAGGAATCTCAACCCCACACTCAACGCTCTACCAGAGCGGGTAAATGAAAATAATTTTAATATAATCGCCCCCCGAATGGGGATCGAATTTAGTACCCTCACGTTTACAGTCAGACTACTATAAACATTATATTGAAATATGAATCAACAACCATTGCATCCCAACATCGCCACACCAGTCATTATGGCCTGACTTTTTTCAAGCATTTCATCTGTGGAATTGAAATATATCTTTTCGATAGAACAAAAAACAATCTTTTAATTTAAATTAAATATTTATGTAACTTTAATTCCACAATTTCTTTACATTCATTCCAAAAGACAGAAAAGGAATTTTAATAAAAGTAACGCGGAACATTCTTATAATTGCTACAAATATAGTCCTAAACGAAATCGTCTTTATAAATCTCTCCAACGTAAAAATGTAATTACAGAGAGAACGTCGTTCGTTCGTTCGTCTAAATCGTCCATTTTCAATTACGACTGGTTCATTGATACTAATCTTTAAAAAAGATAAAATAATCAATAAGTTCAGATTACGTACCTTTTTGGTATCTACTGTTTTTATTTTAAAAAAACTTTTAATTAAAGTATTTATATTAAATGAAACGTTAGTAAATATTGAAGTAATTATTAATATTAGTAATTTTAATTAATTATCTATAGCTGTTCGTTCTCTAACGCACTCCAATATCGCTTAGAGTACACTGAGCAATCCCATTAAGTTTATTATGTCCTGGCTCGTGATATTTATATAAGTATTTATGATATTTATATTTAATATCTTTTCATCGGTGGGCTACATTCGCATGGATTCTTAACAGTAATAATTAATATTTGTTCACTTCACGCTGTATCCCGCACATAGCAGGGTAGGCATAGGGAACCTGGGAACCTAGTGTTAAGACACTCCATACCTATTAAGACACTTCCGTTCGCCACTATCAGCCGAATTCTGGAGGCATTATGTGTTAAATTGCGGAACTGTACGCCGCGCTTTGCCCCAAAATAATGTCCTTTTCCTAAAATAAAAATATATTATCTATTAAATTTCTGATTATAATTTGTTAATTATACAAAAAAAAAATGTTAAAAACCATATTATTATATCGTTCTATTTACATCTGTAACTGAGTATTTTTTTGTTCAGGTAACCCTCGCAACAAATGCGCACTGCAACCAGGTCACAGTCTCATGGACTGGATCCGTCTGGGCAACTCCGGAAAGGATCTCACCGGAGTCGGGGGCCGCATCCGACCCGTTACACCGCAGGAACTGGCGACACACAATACAGAAAGTAAATAAATGTATTCTTACGTACTCGTTTTTCGTTTCCGGTTGTCAAATCGACAACAGTGTATAGAAAGTGCTCCCAGTTTTTTTAATCGTAAACACAGTGAAAACTAACGAATATCGGCCACACATTACGAAATATTTCACCAAGAACAAAGATCTTCCCGG